>CAUYUJ010020759.1:35000-50000 GCA_963575745.1 Prorocentrum cordatum | reverse complement strand
CCCTCCGGAAGGCCCCCCGAGGGCCCTCCGAGGGCCCTCCGAGGGCCCTCTCCGAGGGCCCCCCGAGGGCCCCTCCAGGGGGCCCCCTCCGAGGGGGACCCCTCCGAGGGCCCCCCTCCCCTGGCCTCGCGACGCCCTCCGAGCAGGGTTCGGGGGTCCACGGACGGGGCGTGGACCACGCCTTGCGGCGAGTCGGTGGGGATCTCGGGGCCACCGCGCGGTCTGGGGACTCGGGCCGGGGCCGTTTCCCGAGGACGTCTCGGGCGACCGGGGTGTTCGGGGTTTTAAGACCGTGCGGTGACGGACCGTTCGGTGAGGTCTTTGATGGGCCCGTTTTCCACAACCACCACCACCATAAGTTGGAGGGGGGGATCCTCCTCCCTCTCCTCCTCCTCCTCCTCCTCCTCCTCCTCCTCTCCTCCTCCTCCTCCTCCTCCTCCTCCTCCTCCTCCCCTCCTCCTCCTCCTCCTCCTCCTCCTCTCCTCCTCTCCGCCTCCTCCTCCTCCTCCTCCCTCCTCCTCCTCCTCCTCCCCCTCTAACTTATGGTGGTGGCGGTGGACAACAGGCCCATCAGTCATGGGGGACTTCGAGGTCACCGCACAGTCTGTCGCCGCACCGTTTCGGCACTCCAACGGGGTGCCGCTTGCGCCCGGGGAGGGGGCCCCTTGGCCGCCGCCTGCGCGGCGCCAGCGTTTAAGTCGGGCATGTCCTTCTACAGTTTTGATGTTCCAACCTGCTTTAGTCATGATCACCAGAAAGAATTTCGAGCACCAGAAACAAGTACCGCAACTCGAGGGTTTTCACGTGTAGGGCCCTGGGAGACACTCGTCCGACATTGCTTCGACACTGTTGTGACACTTTTCCAGGTGCTCGAAATTATTTTTGGGATGTGGTCTTAAGTACGATGGGAACAACATAAATCTACAGGAGGAGCATTCAAACATAGCCCCAAAACATAGTCCGGGGGCAATTTCCCGATTATTTCTGGCTGGTTCTGGGTATGCTTGACGATTTTTGATTCGCCTTCCAAAATCTGCCAGTAGGAGAACATGCCCGACCTAACGCCAGGTGGATGAGGAAGACGGCCACTCCTTCTTCGCGGACCGGCTGCAGGACAACGGCGCGGGCGGAGTGGCGCCGCGCAGAGAGTTGCCGACTACAGCCGGACCGATGTGTAAGATCGAGGTCGGTTCGGGGAGGGTGTTCGAGGTTTCCAGACGCTTTCTTAGGCTCTCGGCGGCTTTCCAGCCTCAGGGCGCTTTCCAGCAGCTGCGCCTCGCCGAGGGCGTTCCGAGGGTGCCAGAATCGTCCCGAACGACCGCCTGAGAGCGGAGTTATGGTCCGAAAGCCATTGGGCACGGGGCCGAGGTCTGTTCGGGGAGGGTACCCTAATGTTCTTCGTGTCTGTTGGATGTTCTTGTGCATAGGAGGGTGTCCTTGGCTGTTCTGTGTGTTTTGGCCGGCGGATCTCAGAGTCTTGAGGATGTTCTTCTGGCCTAAGTCCGACTATACACGTAATATCGGCCCTTCGTCGGAGTGACCTTTGAAGCGGGCCCATTGGGCCCCCCGATCGCCGAGCGCGAGGCGGCAGTGGCGTCTTGCGCGCTTGTGTGTTGGCCCCCCCGCGACCACCAGGAAGCCGCGCAACAAAGGTCACTCTTACGTGGGATCACTCTTGCGTGCAGCCGAAACTGGCGACCGAGAGGGGGGTGGGGACCAGGAGGGGTGGATCTGATGGCCGGGGTCCCAGAAAAACTCTCCAGTGGTCGTGGCCGCCACTTTCGGAGGTCAACACGTCCCTTGGCCCCCTCCCTGGCCCGCGCGCAGGTGCCTCGGGCCACAGTCTGCGACCCCATCCCCTCTCGGGCGCGACGCGCAGAGAAGAGCGGGGTCGCCCGCCTCTCCGACGACGTGGGTTTGGCTCGGTCGGGGTGTGCGTCTTGTGACTCGGTCTTCTGGAGGCCGTCACTCTGGCAGCACGATTTCCTCCTCCTTGTCCTCCTCCTCCTCGTTCCTCCCCCCCCATGCCCAGCCTGAGTCCAGAGCGATCGCGATTTTGCCTCTGCTACGCTCGGCGTTGCGATCGGCTGTCGTTGTGTTTTATACAAGCGGTTGGACGCCGCAAGGGTTTCGCACACAATGCATGTGGTCGAGAGTTGCTGGCGCTGCGAGCGGTGGTGAATTCTGTCCGAAAAAATGATGTGTGCTCAGTCGGGGTATTGTTCTTTTGATTTAGTCCTCCGGAGCCCGTGACTCCGACGACATGATTTCTGTTCCGTCGGGTTGCTTTCCTTTTGATTTAGTCTGCTGGAGGCCGTCACTCCGACGATATGAGTTCTGTTCGGTCCTCTGGAGTCCGTCTCTCCAACGACATGGCTTTTGCTCAGTCGGGGTGTTCGTCTTTTGATCTTGTCCTCTGGAGCCCGCCACTCTGGCGGTACGATTTCTGTTCCGTCGGGGTGTTTTTTCTTTGGATTCGGTCCTCTGGAGTCCGGCATCGGGCCCTGGGGGCCACCACACATGGATATGGTGCGGAAGACGGTCCCCGGGGCACGGGTCGGGAATTTTGGGGCCGCGGACTGATCGGAGGCCCCCAAACGGTGTGGTGACCACACCGTGTGGTGAGTCGGTGGGGATCTCGGGGTCACCGCACGGTTTTGGGACTCGGGTCCCTCTCCGAGGACGTCTCGGGCGACAGGGGCCTCCAGGGTCCCAAAACCGTGCGGTGACGGACCGTGCGGTGAGGTCTTCGGGGATTTCGAGGTCGCCGCACGATCCGTCACCGCACCGTTTCGGAACTCCAAAATTGACGAACATATCACGTCGCAACATGTTTGCTGGGCTTGCCTGAAGAGAGAGGTCTTCTGAATGATCTTTCTCAGGCGGGGTTTGTCCATAGCCACCACCTGGCCTGGGAGGATGGATGTTCCCGCCTCCCTGGTGCCCATATTGTGTTCTTCCCGGAAAGGGCGCCCGCCCGGGGTCCTCTTTTGGATCAGCCCTGTGCCTTGCTCGCTTGGAGAGTGCGGGCGAAGTAGTGTGCGATCAATAACTATTGCGAAGGCCTTACGGCTGGTGCCGCCGACCCTGGAGGGCGACCCATGCGTTCTCTAATGTGGCGGGGGGGGCCTCTTGGGGCTTCCTGGGGGCCTCTTGGGGGTCTCGTGGTGGCCTCTTGGGGGCATCTTGGGGCTTCCTGGGAGCCTCTGTCGCCGAGGGCTCGTCGGGCCCCCCGTCTGGGCACCCTGTTGGAGCCGTTTGGGGAGCCTCTGGGGCCATCTTGGAGGCATCTTGGGCGGTCTTGAGGCTCTCTTGGGTCATTTTGGGCATCTCTTGAGGCCTCTTGGGCTATCTTGGGGCAATCTTGGGGGCATCTGGGGCCGTCTTGGAGCGTCGGCAAGTTGAAACGGCGAGAACGCCAAAATCTGTCAAAAACTTTAAGGAAATCATTGATTTGTCCCTCTTCGTGCCCTCTTGGGAGTGCTCTTGGAGACTTCTTGGAGCGTCTTGGCAATCTCTTGGGCCGTCTGGAGGCTACTTTGGCGTCTTCGACCGATGGTTCGGCGATTCGGGGCCCTCTGGAGCCGTCTTGGAAGCCTCTTGGGGCACTCTTGGCCAGTCTGGGGGCTTTTCTAGGTCCCGGGACATCCCGGGGGGGATGCGTATCTGCCCCCCCCCCCCCCCCGGGACCCCCCCCGGGACCCCCCCCCCCCCCGGCGGGGAAGGGATCAAAGGGAAGGGGCTTCCCTTCGACTCAGCTACGACGTTGCTCAATTTCGCTTTGCCTTCGACTCAGCTACGACGTTGCTCGATTTCGCTTTGGTTTCGCTTTGGCTGGCGCGCCTGAGGGGAGGGCGACGACGACGACGACGACGACGACGACGAACGGACGAGCAACGACGACGACGACGACGACGACGACGGCGACGACGACGACGACGACGACGTTCACCACAAACGGAAAAGCATCTTCCACACGCCGACAGGGTCGGCGGATTTAAAGTCCAAATGTTGATGGGCCTGTTTTCCACCACCACCACCACCACCATACATTGGAGGGAGAGGGGGTCCTCCTCCTCCTCCTCCTCCTCCTCCTCCTCCTCCTCCTCCTCCTCCTCTTCGTCCTAGCCCCTTCCCCTCGAGCTTCTTTTTTCAGGGGCGATCGCACACACTTCCACACCCCAGCGCTGCGCCTGTCCATGGCTGGGCCTATCTCTGATGTGTGCAGGTGACGTTCGTGGGGGGCAACATATTTTTCCCAGTGGCTTTCAGAAGTGCAGTTGTTTTCAGAAGTAGCATGTCTCTGAAGTTTGTCACGTACAACCCTTTGAGCCTGGTATCTGCAGGAAGAGTAGATGAGATTGCTTGTCGGCTTAATGTGGATGTGATCTTCCTCCAGGGCACGTGTGTTCGGGAATGGGTAGGCCGTACGTATCACGTGGAGCGTTTGAGTTCTCGCAGGATCGCACTACACTTCGGCTGGAGTCGGGCCCCTCACTCGAATTCTAGCGCGGGATGTTGCATCATATTGGGGAGGCGTCTACACCCTAACTACATCAAGCACGTGCACGCAGGTCCTTCGAACATCCCTGGACGTTATGGCGAAGTCCGCATCAAGGGTCCTGGTCTTGATCTTACGCTGATCACGGTGTACCCGCCGCCCTTGTATGAATCTGGGGGGAAGCGTCGAGCCCAAATAAAAGCAATAAAAAGCACACATGAGCATCTTAGAGCACGTGTTGAACGAGCCGCGACACGCAGTACAGTAGTCGTAGGCATGGACCTCAACTCTAGTATTGGTCTGGGAAGTGATGGTTTGCGTCGAGATGAGGCTGGTGAACAGATCGGTCCTCATCATGTCGGTCGTCAGGGACTCGGGGGCACGATGGTTGGCGATCTCGTCCTCGATTTAGATATGGCGGCCCCGTGCACTTTCTACCCCCATGCTGGTCCGACATTCTATGGCAATAAGGGGGAGACCAGCACCATCGACATGTTTCTAGTTCCTCGTGGTCTTCTTCCTGGGGTAAAGAGGTGTCAGGTGGCCTGGAGGAGCGGGCGAGAGCTTCAGCTGATTCCGAGCGGGCGACCGCGCGACCACATGCCAGTACTTTTGGAAGTCCAATATGCCATGCCTCACTTTTTTCGGGACCCGAATTTCTTCCGCTGGGACTTTCAAAAACTTGCAGCAGCCCTGCAGTCTGGTTTGTATCGGAAAGAGTTTCACGAAGAATTGGAGGCAAGTTTTGCGTCTGCGGAACCTACCTTCTCTGAGTACCAGCAGGACACGCACACGGATCGTGAGTATGATCACTGGATTAGCATAGTACAGGACACGGCGTGCAAGCACTTTGCACTCGCACCTATCCCTCAGCATGATGTGTATCGTGTTTTACGTCGTGAGCGCTTATCTCTCGTCCGTGAACGTCATCAGCATCGTTGGGAGTTCCATCATTATTGGACTACCTATGGCCATCTCCCCTGCTATTCGGAGGAACACTTGGAGTGCCGCAGGAGAATCCGTCACCTTGGTGGTCTGCTCCGTCGTCTCTTCCGCAGGACTCGCGCTCGACGGCGGGCTGCTGTACTCGAGGACCTCCATGAGGCCCGCCGCCTGGGCCACCAGGCCGAGGTTCACCGATTAGCACGTGTCTTAGCTGGGAGGTCCACGGGGGTTAAGCACCGTAAATATAACCACATATCTGGATTTACCCCCGATTTCTCTGAGCTGAAGGAGGCTATCACGTGTAAAGGAGCTGATGGAGGAATGGAGGCGACTTATCTCGAGGACTATAAGACTAAGTTGGCTGAGTTTTTGGCGGTTCCTTTCATTGCTGGCAGCCTCACCCGAACTTCTCACATGGAAGTGCTGGCGGAGACGTCGGTGACTAGGCTTATCTATCAGCAACGTCGGGTAAAGAAACGTCGTGCCACAGTTAGCTGGAGCGTCCCCGTCGAAGTCGCCCTCATGGTTCTCGACCCTGGTCATCTGTCTAAAACCCGTTTTCAAGGTTTTGGTTTAGGCTATGCAAGTGTTACACCTGATCCTGTGCCCGTACTTGGACAGTTTGTGCCACGAGCTGATGATGAATTCTTTCCAGCGGTGGGCCAGGCAGACGACGACCTTGATGCGCGCATTGCTGGTTCTCCCGCACCGAGTCTGTTCCGGAGTGAAACCCCTGGCGCCCATGGCGGTGCTAGGGCTGAAGATGGCCGTGAGAACCGCTTCCTGGTTTCAGCTGGGCTGTTACGCGCTCGTAGAGCATTTATAGATATTATTATTCATGCAATCCAAGTGGAGCAACTCCCTACGAAGGCCAACACTACTGAGGGTGTATTCTTAGACAAGAACAATAACAAGGACAAGATGCAAAGCGTTAGAGTTATCCACCTGCTGGACACGTTTTGGAAATTCTGGTATGCCGTTATCTATAGCTGGGGGGAGGAAGCTAAGCATTACGACTCAAGTTTCCCTGGGTGGTGGCATGGGTTCTTAAGGCATCGGCGGAGGGAGGGGGCAATCCTTGTCCAACAGCGCGTCGGCTTCGCTCTTCGTCGTCTTGCCCTCCCTCACTTGAATGAGCTCCACGATCTTAGCAATGCGTTCATGTGCCCATCCTCCTCATCTTTAGCGGCTGTGGGTGATCGAGTTGTGAAGCCAGAGTTCCAGGTCTTTGCAGAACAGCGTATTCGGAATGGCGTCGTGAGTTTCAAGTTGCATCAGGAGCGTCACTTCTTTCTTACGAAGAACGGGGGTTTCCAGGGGTCTTGCGAGATGCCTAAACAATTCGTCGGGGTCTTCCATGAGACAATTGAGGAATTGCGTGCTGATCCTACGCACACTCCCATTCTTGCTCATTGCGAAGTTGGCAGTGAATCTAGCATTGACGTCTCCCTCTCGGGCTTTGCTGACGACATCTTCCGTAAGCGTCTTGTACCTCGTAATATGAATGTTCAGGAAGTTATTCAGAATATCTCAGCCAGTGATGCAGCTATGAATCGCATTCTCCAGAAGTGGTGTTTCTCTCAGAATATGGGCAAGAAAGACATTATACCACATCTTGGCTCCACCCTAACTAATCGACAATTGCAAGAACTTTGTCCTGCTAAACACGGCGCTGTTAAAGCACATGCACGGCATCTAGGCGCACGCTACACGATGAAAGGGAACAACGGTGTGGAGGTGGAGCTACGTATCCAGGGGATGAGAGGAGGGTGGAGTATGATGGGTCTCTTCTGGCATGAAAGGGGACTACGACGACTCAAGCGGGAACTCTATCTCAGCACTGTCGTGGAAAAGGGCCTTACGGGGCTCGAGGCGTTCGTTCTCACCTCGTCGGAGCACGCTCGTATCGACGTTATCATCGTCCGCTACCTTCGTGTACTGATGAAAGGCTCGGCGACGAACTGGGAGGGATCCCACGCCGTATCGTTGAGCAACGACGAGGTCCTGCGTGAGTGGCGCATCCTGCCGAGCGCGGGCGAGCTCGCGGTTCGACGGGTTCGTTGGCTCCAGAGTATGGTTCAGCATAGGCACGCTCACGCTCAGACCGTCTCGGTCCTCTTAGGACACATCCTGAACGAGGAATCCACACTCACACCATCTGGCACATTAAGCAGCACGGCCAATCCGTGGATACGTCAGTTTGCTCGTGACCTCGACTGTTATCGTGATATTAGTGGTGCAGAGACGTTCTTTGAAGTATGGGGGGCTTCAGGCGATTCGTGGAAAGAGCTATTCCAGGAGAACTCAGATTCGGCTCATGAGTTTTTGAAGATAGACCCCAGCCTTTTACGCTCTGCAGTCTTTACGGATAGAAGGCATTGGGACCGACTATTTCGTCACACTCAATTTCAGGTCCCACAGTCTGGTCAAGAACATGTATGTAAGCTCTTAGATTCTACCCATCAGAGTTGTGATCTTGGCTTTGCTACTTATCAACAGCTTCTAGCACATCAAACGGCGCATCATGGTATCCGTTCTATCCTAAACTCTGGAGTGATATTAAATCAGTGCCCTAACTGCTGCTCTGTCTTTCGGGATCGGCAATCTACCCAACATCATCTCAAACGGGCTTACGCTAATGGACGTTGTCAACTTGGCAGGGCCCACATGTCTTGGGAGATTCGGACACCTTCTGAACTTAGATGCGGACTATGCGACGTAGCGGTTTTTGGCTCAGTGAGTGAACTGCACGAACACCTTCGACGCGTGCACTTACCCTTGCCGCTTCCGCGGCTTGTTGTTCCTCGTCCCGCCCATCCGAGGCGGGCAGTTCATGCCGGCAGCGCTGACGGCAGCGGGCGCCGGGGGCGCTCCAGCAGCGCGCGTCCGCGCGGTGCGGTCGCGCCAGGGCGAGGACGACGGCAAGCGCGCCGACGGGCTCAAGGAGGTGAAGACGTGGAAGTCGGGACAGAAGCAGGTGTACGGCATGATGATGCGCCAGATCCTCCGCAACTCCCAGCAGCAGCGCGAGGTCATGGCCACGCTCTTCGACGTGTACCTCGGCCCAGAGAACCATCCCATCATCTTGCGCATGGGGGAGCAAACCTCCACGTACAGCGAGCTGGTGAAAGGCAAGAAAGATCACGAGTACGGCCCGCCACTGATCTGGGCCTTCGGAGGAGCGTTGGAGTGGCTGAAGGAACAGCAACCCGACACTCCCACGCAGGGGGTGTCCCTGACCAAGGAGCTCCACGTCAAGCTCAAGAGCGCGTACGACGAGTACAGCAGTTGGACGGTGAAGAAGAAGTGCGAGCTGATCTTGTGCTGCAAGGTGGAGAAGGTGTTCCAGCGGGGCATGAAGAAGGTAATGTTTGCGTACAGGGACCCCCACTTCCGCCAGATGATGATGGAGGCCTTCGAGGGGTTGCAGGACTGGCAGCTGAAACAAGGACGAGCCCCTCCAACGTTCATGGAGCGCGAGCTTCAGCAGATGGTGGAGCAGCTGGAGACGGCTTGAGCGCTAGTACCGAGGCCATAGACCCACGCACGCAGTCCCTTGCTCGGCGTCATGGTGGGTCCCCTTCTGACAGGCCGCGAGATATCGTCTTCTGGGACGGCACAGTTAGCAAAGCTCCTGATGATGGAAAACATGGCGATTTTGAAATTACTCGTGAAGCTGGTAATACTTCGTGGCTACCGCTACTTGCAGCTGGTGCGGATCGGGCGGTGTTTCGCGCTCGTCCAGCTGCTGGCCCTGCTGGCGTTGTTCGGCCAGGCCCCGTCTCTCTCCCATCCAGGCTCCGACTTGTAACAGATTTTTTGGCTTCTCGTCATATCTTCCCTGGTACTCAGCAGTTCCAGACGATGATGAACAGTGATCGGGTGTATGGGATGGCAACGCAATGGTATAATCAGCAGAGCAGAGATGTAGAAGGAAATCGGGGTTAAAACTGAGGGCGGAAATTCGGGCAGTTATTCCTTGAGCCAGCGGAGCGCAGTGAGGGAGTAGTGAAGCAGCCGCATTCGTTTTCCACATTGAACTTTTTGTCGCCAACTGTGCTGGCAAGGGCCCATCTCGGTTGTTGCAAGGCGGGTTCTGGCCCTGTGGGCTCCGTCGTGTAGCGACTGCGTCGGCGTTTGCAAGCCCATGCTTCTCTTCCTCGGGCTTCGGTCTTGCCCTGGGATAAATTCAGGAGTGCCCCTCGCGGTCCCCTCACACGTCGGAGATCGTGGGGACGTGCCCTGGAGCCACCGTGGCTCCGTAGGGTACCGCCCTGTCGCCTCGAGGCCCAGCCTCTAGGCACGTTCCTGGCTTGATCAGGCTCGCCGCTCCAGAGTCACTTGGCATTCAATTCGTTGTTCTGCCCAGTGGTGATTTTGATATAGCTGGATTGCATAGTGCACTCAGCTCTCTCCAGAGACATCGGTTGGAGCTCATGGTGATTGTCTTGTCTTGTCCTCTTCGTCCTCCTCCTCGTCCCGCTCCTTCCCCCCTCCAACTTATGGTGGTGGTGGTGGTGGAGGAAAACAGGCTCATCATGGGTGGAAAAAATGCGTTTCGCGCATGCCCGCTCGAGGAGCGTGCGCCCCCTACCTCGGACCCTCGATACTCAACGGTTTCCGCGGAGCGTTTTCGCTTCGCTGTCTGGAGGCCCTAGAAAAGTTTACAGAAAGGATGGGCGAGTGTGCATGGGTGCCCCAGAGTGCCCGAGTGGTTCTGGGAGTGCGGTCGCGGCGCCGTTTGCAAGGATCGTGGCCGTGGGAGCGCGGACGCCGCGCAGTTTGCGCATGACCCGGGCCCTGGGGGCGAAGGTTTTAACAGAATGCGCGAGGGGTCGCGGCCCCGGGGGGGGCGGTTGCGCGGGATCGTGTCCCCGGGGGGGGCCCGGACATAGCCTGGTCTACGAGGGATCGCCGCCCTGGGAGCGCGGATGCCGCGGAATTCGCATGGGATCGTGGCCCCGGGGGCGCGGACGCAGTGCAATTCACTCGGGGTCGCTGCCTTGGGGGAGCGGGCGCCGCGCGATTTGCCGGGGATCGTGGCCCCGGGAGCCCGGCCGCAGCGAGACTAATGAGGGAGTGTTGCCCTTGGAGGGCGCAGGCACAATGGATGGGCCTGTTTTCCGCCACCCCCACCATAAGTTGGAGGGGGGAAGGAGGTGGAGGACGAGGAGGAGGAGGAGGAGGAGGAGGAAGAAGAGGGGGAGGAGGACCCCCTTCCCTCTCCAACTTCTGGTGGTGGTGATGGAAAACAGGCCCATCAACAATCGTTTACGCTGGATCGCGGCCCTGAGGGCTCGGGCGCCGCGTAATTTTTACGAGGGTCGTGGCCCTGGGTGCGCGGGCGCAGCGCAATTTTGCAAGGGAGCGTTGCCTCGGAAGCGTGGCTCTATTTTCAAGTCGGGGTTGTCCCTCTACGGGAGGAGTATTCAAACATAGAAAAAGTTTGGGGACGATTTGCTAGTATTGTTGGCAATGTTTTGAGCATTTTAAAGGTATGTTTAATTTTTCCTTCAAAATCCGCCTGTAGGGGGACATGCCCGACCTAAGACTAAGGATCGCGGCCCTGGGGTCACGAACCCAGCGGGAACGTACAAGGGAGTTTGGCCCTGGGAGCGTGGACGTAGCGTAGTTTATCAGGATTGGCGCCGAGCGCGGACGTAGTTGATTTACGAGGGATCGTGGCCTGCGGAGCGTGAACCCAGCGTAATTTACCAGGGGTCGTTGCCCTGTGAGCGTGGCTCCCGAGTAATTTACAACGGAACGCGGCCCTGGGAGCGCGAACCCAGCGTAATTGACCAATCATCTTGACCCCGGGAGCAAGGACGCAGCGTAATTTAGAAGGGATCGTGGCCCTCGATGGCGTTGCCTGGCACGTTCCCTGGCGCCTCCTCTGGGCACGTCGCGCGAAGACTCCCCTGGCGCGTTCCCAGGCACGTCCGCTGGCACGTTCCGTGGCGCGTGCCCCTAGCACGTTCCGTGGTGCGTCCCCCTGTCGCATAGCGCGGCGCGTCCCAGCACGTCCAGTGGCAGGTTTTGTGGCGCGTCCCTTGGCATGTCACTGCGCGGTGCGGCACAGCGCAGAGAAGCACAATCCAGCCTCTGGCACAGTAGCATCACCATTGATACCTAATTCGCACGTTTCCTGGCGCCTCCCCTGGGCACGTAGCGTGGCGCGTCCCCTGGCACGCCCCTTGGCACGTCCCCTGGCACGTCCCTTGGCACGCCAGCTGGCACGTTTCGCGGCGCGTCCCCCTGGCATGTTCCGTAGCGCGTCCCCATGGCACATCGCGCGTCGTCCCTTGGCACGTCCAGTGGCACGTTCCGTGGCGCGTCCACTGGGATGTCATTGTGCGGCGCGGCACAGCGCAGAGCAGCAGAGCACAGCCCCGGGCACAGTATTATCACCATTGATATGTTCAGCATTGCCACTGCCCGTCGCCCAATTGAGGTGCTTGGAAACGTTCCCATGCCTCGAAGTTCGTGGGTCTATCATGTTTACACGTAAGGCCCTCCCAGGGCACGCGCCATGATTGTCTCCTGACTGGGCTCTGGCCGAAGGTTCTACCAAACCCCGATATTACGATTACGACTACGAATACGTCTATTACATTTATAACTACGATACTACAACAGTCATTGTTATTATTATTGTTATTAACAATAATACTCTTACTCTTACCACCACTACTACTACTACTACTACTACTTCTACTACTGCTACTACTACTACTACTACTACTACTACTACTACTACTACTACTACTAATACTACTACTACCACTACTATTACTACGACGACTACTACGACTACGACTACGACTACTACGACTACTACTACTACTACTACTACTACAACTACTATTACTACTACTACTACTACTACTGCTACTACTGCTACTACTACCACTACTATTACTACGACGACTACTACGACTACGACTACGACTACGACTACTACGACTACTACTACTACTACTACTACTACTACTACTACTACAACTACTATTACTACTACTACTACTACTACTACTACTATTACTACTGATATTGGTATACTGGTATTACGTATGCGACGACTACTATTATTCCTTCTACGACTACTACTACGACTACTACTAATAGTTCTAGTAGTTCCACAACTACTACTACTACTACTACTACTACTACTACTACTACTAGTTCTACTACGGCTACTGCTATTACTTCCACTACAACTACGACTATCACGACCATTATTACCACTACTACTATTATTACCTCTGCTACGAGTGCGACTGTTAGTACTACTGCTACCTACTACGTGCGAATACTAATTTTGGTCACTGGCCCATTACGTTGCTGAGCACATAAGCGTAATGCTACTGTCAGTAGCTGCTGCTACTAAAATGCTGCTGCTTTCTACCAACGGGAATATCTTAGATTACTACTGGTATTCCTAGCGGCGCCCTCGTAGTACTATTATTATTTCCATTCTTACCACTACTACTACGATTGCTACGAAGGGCGGGGGTTACGATGATGCCCGGCTAGTACTATAGCGACGACTTTTGTATTACTAATATTATTTCTTCTGCTGCTGTCACTACTACGACTACTGCTACGTTCACTGATTACGACAATTACTACTACTACTACTACTGCTACTACTACTGCTACAACTACGACTACGACTACTACTGCTACTACGGTACTACTACGACGACGACGCCGAGTATCACTACGAGTATTCTTCCATACGCTATTGCTACAGGACTACTACTACTACTACTACTACTACTACTACTACTACTAATACTACTACCACTACTACTACTACTACTACGACTACTGCTCCGATGTACCACGACTCGTATGATTTAGAATATGATATGCGCCAGGGATCGTGTTATTTCTATTACTACTATTACTACTTCTAGTGCTACTACTACTACGACTATTACTACTACTACTACTACGACCCTTACTACTACCACTACTACCACTACTACTACTACTACTACTACTACTACTACTACTACTACTACCTACTTCTACCCATTACTACCTACTAGTACCTACTACTATTATTACTTCTATCACTACTACTACTACTACTACTACTACTACTGCTGCTACGACTACGACGATTACTAGTATTACTACTACTTCTACGACTACTATTATTACTACTGCGACTACTACCACCACCACCACCACTACTACTACTACTACTACTACTATTACTACTACTACTACTACTATTACTGCTACTACTACTACTACGACTACGACTACGACTACGACTACGACTACTACTACTACGACTACTACTACTACTACTACTACTAGTACTACTACTATTACTACTACTACTACTACGACGACGACTACAACTACTACTACTACTACTGATACTACTACTATCACTACTACTACTATTACTACTACTGCTACTACTACTACTACTACTTCTACTACTACTACGACTACTACTACTGCCACTACTACTACTACCTTTACTACTACTACTACTACTATTACTACTACTACTACTACGACTACTACTACTACTACTACTACTACTACTACTACTACGACTACGACTACGGCTGGCCTTATTGCGAGGGCGCGCGCGGTCGCGTGATTACTTTTCTTGGCATGTCTGGTATTTCCTGAATGTATCGGGGATTGTGTTGATTTCTCTGGATGCGTGGGGTTCTTTGGATTTCTCGGGTTGTCCATGGGTTACTTGGATTTCTTGGGATGTCTTGGGGCTCTTGGGAAGTCTTGGGTACTGCGGGTTTCTTTGGAGGTCTTGTGACTCTGGTTTTTGGTTACGGTTTCTTTGGGTTTGTTCGGATTCCCAAGTTTTCTCGGCATCCTCTGGATTATTGAGGATGTCTCTGGGATGTATTGGGTTTTTGTTGGTGTTATCGGTTTGTCATGGGCTTCTCGGGAATTCCTGACACTCTTGGAAGGTCTGGTGGGTTCTGGGGTCGCCCAGCCCGACGCCCCCGGGACTGACGCGAATTGGGCTGGGAGGAGCAGCCGACGCAACGAGGGCGCCCAGGCGGCGAAAAGGTACGCGGACTATCAGAAGCCGTTGCCCTCAGGAACACATCGCCCGAGAACGCCGGGCCCGGGCGACCGCGGCATGAGCGCGCGCGCGGGGGCGCTGCGCAGGAGGAGCGGCGCCCATCGACGCGCGCGCTGGGTCACGAGGCCAGCTCGCCTCGAGCTCAGCTCGGCTCATTTTGATTTATTTCAGTGGGCAACCCATTGAGGTCAGCGGTGTCCCATGGCGCTCGCAGGCTGCTTCTTGCGCGCTTTGAGCGAGTTCAACGCGGTCATATTGTTTTTCGCGCGCCACGCGAGTAGATATTGATCATCGTCATCATTGCGCACAAGTAATGATACCAGTGAGAGCGCGCGGATGTCTTGAGATCTACCCGTGCACTCTTGCTTCTGCGCCCTGTCAGTCGACGTTTTCATTGGTCAGCTCTCGGGGCGCCCGCGGCTCGCCATCTCCGGCGCTCGAGGTTCCTGCGCAAGTTCGCCGCTCCCCCGCTGCA
>CAUYUJ010020759.1:0-30000 GCA_963575745.1 Prorocentrum cordatum | reverse complement strand
TCGACAAGGTCCTGGCGGGATCAGGGCAACTCGGTGCCACCTACGACCTCAGCAATGTAGGTGCAGACGAGCCCACCGCCGACAAGTATCAGACCGTTTGGTTCCCTGAGGACCAGCCCATCACGATGGCAGACGCGTTCCAGAAGTCGGTGGAGTTCAAGGCCCTGGGAGTCGTCAGGCACGGCAAGTCAGGCCTACTGGGGATCCGTGTTCCACGGGGGTCCGACGTCGCCAAGGCTGCTGCTGTCAGCATCCGTGGCTGCGAGGCTACCCTCGCCAAGACGCGCTACCGCATCACTGGCATTGCGGCACGTCACGCCACGCTGACCCAGCTCGCCAAGACTCTCACGGGCCCGTCCGTTAAATGGGACTGTGAGGTCTACCACACCGCCTGGGACCCAGCCACTGCGGCCCAGTTTGCCTTAGTGCGCGCCCATCGGCCCCCACTCACCTATACGGTACAGGTCGCGGGGTGCCCCATCCCGTGGAGCATCACCGAGGCCCCGCTGGCTGAGGTGGTGCCGAAGCGGGACAACGTTACCATCGTCACGCCTACCACCATCACAGAGCCTGTGACGCCGCCAGCCGGTGGTGGCGGCTTTAGCCCCGCCACCGGCACACTCCTCACCAAAGCGGCCCAGAGCCCCTACCTCCACGACCTCATGACTGCCACGCCCAAAGGCAAGGGCGTCGCACCGCTCCTGATCCCCAAGGAGGAGCCTTCAGCCAAGCGCCACCGCTCCTCCAGCGGGAAACGTGACGCCACGCCGCACGCAAGGTCACCCTGCGCCCCAGGCCGCAGCTCCTCTGCACCCCCGCACGGCACGGACGGAGCCGCTGAACCGATGGCCGCCCCAGGATCAGGTGGCCATGACTCCTGGCTTGGCACGGCGGCGGCAGAAGGTGGGGGCCACACCGAAGGCGACGCTGCCACAGCCGCCGAAGTACCAGGCGACGTCGACGACGTCGAGATCCTCTCATCAGGTGATGAATACAGCGTGGCCTCCCACGAACTCAACACCTTCGGCGAGCGCTTCGCATCGGCCTCTAAACCGCCCGATGCTGCCACGACCCGCATCCAGCACATGGAACAGCAGCACGAGCTGCTAGCCAACACGGTGGATAACATGCAGGTGCAGCTTGCGGGCGTTCTCTCCTCCCAGGCCACACTCACGGAGCACGTTTCAGGGCTGGAACGGGGGCTTGCCACCGTCGTCACCCAGCAACAGACGGCAACCGCCGACGCCGCTGCACTGCGCGGCGACATCCAGACCCTCCTCGGGCACCTCACGGGAGGCACCATCCACCTGCCACAAGTGGCCACTCTGGAAACTAAGAAGGAGGAAGCTGCAGCGGCCGCCGAACCCGTGGCTGCCTGCGGTTGGATCGACCAGCCAGGCCAGGTCACCCCAGGGACGGGGCCCCCAGGGGCCGACAAAGGCAAGGACAAGGGTCGGGCCACCCAGGAACCCTATTGAAGGTGCCTCAGAGAGCCCGCCTCAGCCCTCCGAGGAAGCGCCTTCAGAGGCATCTCTCCCCTCTTCGCGTCGTATCTCTTTCTTGTCACCTCATGTCTGTTTTGGCAGCAGCACGCGCAAGCTATCTGGTGTAGGGACACCCGTAGTCTTGCAGGGGGCGTGATTGTAGCAATGTACATGAGCATTCAGGGGTATTTGAGGACGTGTGCTGACATGCAGCTTTCGGCTCATCGCTCGCGCCGCCCGCCAGGCCTCGCCATCATGTGGCGCCTTGCCTGCAGCCTGGCCCTCCCCTCGCTAGCTGGAGCACACCCGTCTTCAGGCGGTGCGCCTCAGCACGGAGGAGAGGTTTTCCTGCGACACGCTGAACGTGGGACGCTCTTCTACCTTTACGATGACAGCATCTACAAATACGATCACTGCGCCATTTTGGACCCGATCGTGAACAGCACCGCCGCCGCGGGTCCGCGCGGCACCGGGCCGCTGGGCGCCATCGTGAGCGCCTGGCTTGAGCAGCGCCAGGGGCCCTGCCCCACGCGCTGCCCCCCTGGGACTCCGACGGCTACTACGACGGCTACGGCGAGTACCAGCATGTCTCCTACGAGCACGCCCTCGTCAACTACGACACATGCATCACAGTCCGTCCTCAGCTTGTCCTCGACCGTCGTGCAGCACATCCTCGACGGGGCCGCTGACAAGGCCCAGGCACGCAGTGGCGGCTTCAGCCCCGCTGTCGAGCCCCGCTTTAGCCCCACGGGTCTCACTACCCCTCTGTGCGCCAGGGGCGAACCCGAGGAGGACCCCGCTTTCTGGCACCTGATGATGATCCGAGCACGGCTCATACCGTGCGCCGCGGCGTGGGCACCAGGTGAGGACCATCAAGACGTGTTCTGGGCATGGCTCGAGGACTGCGTCCCGTACATCCTGGCGACGCTCCATCTGCCACAGTACGACCACTTTTTCCAGGAGGATTCCGAGGAGAAAAACGACGCCCTGCGCCAGCGCACCGCGTTCGACATGTGCCAGGATATCTGGCACAGAGCGGGCCCCGACAGACAGCGCACCAACCGCAACCTCACTCGTATCCAGGGCAGCCACGAGTACCCCACCCGCTACTTTGGCCTCCTTCTGGAATACCAGGGCGCTCGTGCCCAGCTCGTCGGCCCTGAGGCTTTCACGGCACCATTGCCGCCATACCTCTCACGGGCCCACGCCTTGCTGCCAAGAGGCCTCCCTCCACCTGACCAAGACGCCCTGGCGTACCTCGCGGATGCGATCCTGCACCACCCGCCAGACATGCAGCCGCTTGTCGAGGCGGAGCTCGCCGCGGCACCGATGGAACTGCTAAACCTACCACCACCAGCTGGCCCCCTCGCCCAGCACGCCACGTGTGACCAGCCCGCGGCCGACGCCGAACCGCTTCTGCTCCAGCACATCGCGGCCAGCGATACCAGCAACATATCCCTGGACTCGTTCCACGCGTCGGACGATAGCCAGGACGACATGGAAACCCAGGATCGCGACGGCACGGCACCGCCAGGTGACACGGCCCAGCGCGACCGTGACAGCGAACCCTACATAGGGCGCCCCCTGTCGCACAGCAGTCCGCCCAACAACTCGGCCCAGGCCGACCCCAGCGCACAGCTCAACGACGCTGAAGGCGCCACTGCCGCCGACGAGACAAGCCATCCCACTGCATCGCCAGCTCTAACCAGCCCGCGCAGTGGCGGCTTCAGCCCCGCTGCAGCATTGGCTGGATCTGGACGTCTTCAGACCTCAGGTGGCAGAACCACGCCCCGCACCCTTGTCTGCCGTGCTAACGCGACTGACTCCAACTCCAGCGCCGTCGACCACTGGCAGGCTGGCATCGACAACGACCCCATCGAGGACGCGAGCCCTGACGCCAGCGGCTCCTACGAGGCCCCGCACAGCGCAGCGGCCTCCCGACGCTGCGGCTGTCTCATCTGCCTCTTCGTGGCCACGTATGCCATCGTGGTAGCCATGCCGTACAAGGACCAGATCGACGGGTACTTGCCGACACCGAGCCGAGACCCCAGCTACCGGTAGCGACGACGACGTGAAGCGGCGGCACCAGGCCCATCTGTGTCCACTACGCCCCGACGCACAACGGCATGCAACGTCACGCCCGCCTTGTGGGGTATTCTCAAGTGGACCAGTGCCAAACTCAGAGATATCGTCTCGGGCGGAGCCAGCGCAGTCGGGTCTGGCCGCGGGGGTGCCCTGAAATGGGCCAGTGGCAAACTCGGAGCTATTGCCACTGGCGGAGTGGTCTGCGGTCTTCTTCTGGTCGGCGCCAAACTCCTCGCTCAAGGAGCCGTCGGACACGTAGGAGCGCGCATCTGTGCGCGCGCCCTGGACTCATCCACGGCCCAGTGGTGCCTCCGCTGTTGCCAACCGAGCAGGAGGCCGCGTGATGAGGCCACATACACAATGCCGCGCACGCATCTCGACGAACCCGAGAGCCAGCACGTGCATTCACTTCGACACCCGCTGCTACAGGAACACTATGCTGCAGCAGTTGCCGCCGCAGTCGCCGATGTCACCACCGCCACCACCGCCGCCATTGTCGAAGTCACTGCCGCGGTATCGCGAGCCTCGTCTGTCACACCACGATCGACCAGCCCGTCCCCGCGAGACGGCCCCATAAGCGGCGCGGCTTATGGTAACCCACCGACTCACGAAGACGCCACAGCTCAGGCCAGCGACGCCGAGGCAAGGGAAACACGTGAGCGCACCCTCGACAGCCCGTGGTCCATCTTCCGACATGCAGATGCTCGTGGTTCCTCTTCCGACATGGACACCCAACCACCACGACGGCGAGCACGCTATGCATCACCCGCCAGGCCCCAGGCGCCTCCAGGCCCTGGTACGCCCCACCCAGCCCTCAGGCCACCGACGCGCAACTTACGCAACACCATCCAGCGCGACCCAGCGGTCCCCGTGCCGCCGACGAGCATCCTCACCGCCCTGTACCAAAACGGCTTTGCGCTTGGTAACAGTGGCGTGACTACAGAGGACATCAAAGACGCCCTGCGACTCCACGACCATCCTCGATTCACCCATGATCCAACGCTCCAAGCGTTGGCGCCGTGGACTGACATCATGCAGAGGCCCCCGAACCGACTCACTTGGGTGCTGGAAGACTCGGGCGGGAACTCAGGCGAGACGATCTTCCCCTACCTCACGTGGGACCTCCGTCAACCCACCACTGACACGCCCACGGTCTTCTGGCACGGGACCCGCGGCGACCTTGCGGCTCGTCTCGCTTTCAACGGAGGTCACCTCCTGCCAGGCCCCCGCCGTGAAGCGAAGGGTCGAACCGCCACAAATGTTGGCCGCACGTACGTGAGTGTGCACCCGTCGCTGGCCGCGTGGTACGCAGTGCCGCCTCACCCGCCCTACAGCCTCGAAGACGACACCCTCGCGTGGGGACCCATCGCGCTCTGGATGTGCGAGGCTACCAAACCGCCGCGCGGTGAGAACTGGCACAACTTCGTGAAAGGGGAGGCCCACGGAGCGCGCCTCATCTACCCTCGGGTCCTGGGCCTCCTCATCCGCATGGACTGGTGTGCCCCCACGGAAGCTGCCTCCAGGTGCCGTGCCCTACCACAAGCCTATGGCATGGGCGACTGTGCGCACGCCCTCCACATTGCCGGCTACGATCACCCAGACCTCCGCGAGGCGGCTGAAGCCCGCGACCAGGAAGCTAACACCTGGCGCAGGCTGGACATCGCGGCAGCGTGGCCACCGCCGCAGGCACTATACTCGCCAGAGGCAGCGCGAGCATGGGCTAAACAGCACTACGACACCGAAGCAGCCACCAGGGCCGACCCCAACCAGCCCCGTCCACGCGTCTCGCTTCGCAAGCTCCAGCTGGACCCGCAGCCACTGATCGACCTGGTGTACACTGGCTTGCAAGCCGTCCCCGTGCGGGGGCAGTCCGACGCACGAGAGCCGCGCCCCAGCGGCTCCAGCCCTGGGGCCGCGTCTGGCCCACCGCGCACCTATCAGTCAGGTGCCGCCCTGGGACACAGTCCAGACCGCTCATCGACGACATCGGGAGCCGACGACCGCCGTACGCCGTCCCTCATCAGCGCGGCCGCCGCCCTCGCCCGAGGCCATGCCCGCCCACGGCGATCCGCCTCGCGTTCGTCACGGCAGAGCGGCGGAAACTCCACCTCGGACAACAGCGACATCGAGACGTGGGAGCACATCGAGACGGAAGAGGAGCCGACCGCCTACCACGTCCTCGCCTTCCACGTCCGCGATGTGCGGGCCCGTGTCAATGCCCCTGGCATCGAGGTCTGGCTTGACCCGGGCGAGCACCACGACGGCGCCTACTTACCGTGGGGGGCGACCGTCGTGGGCCACCGCGTTATCGACCCTGCGGTTGCGGGTCGCGACGGCTGGGTCATCCTCCACCACGACCATGGCGATACCACTACCAGGCTCTGGGCACCGACCCAAGTCCACGTCAAGGCGGACGACACTTGGCGCACGGTCATGATCCCAGCGGGCCTGGGGCCCCAGTGGATCGAGCGCCATGCTGACGACGCTCGCCTCCCCGCTGAGGTGGTCCGCACTACAGGCCAGTCCTGGTTCGCCGACGTCTGGCCCTTGTGGGATCGACCCCGACCCCACCCAGACGACGCAGGCACCGACGAGCAAGCGCTCCCGCCCCTACCAGGACGCTGGACATGCCTACAGTGCCGATTCCAATGCTGTCAGTACTGTGCTGCCCGCCGCAACACGCAGCTCGGCACCTCGGGCCAACCAACGTGCCCAGACTGCTCCCTCAGCGGACTACGTGCACTTATGGACTGGTCCACGGACTACTCTTGCAACAGCTGGACGTGTGCGTACAGCACCGACAACAGGGACTCCGACACATGCTGCCTCTCCAGCAGGTGCCCCCATCCGCCTCGTCCGCAAAGCCTGTTCGACGTCCGTGCCACAGGGATGCCTCCGCACATCCTTGCCCGTCAATACGGCAACGCGCCAGCCCAGCACGACCTCAAGGAACCCCCCCGAGCGCCTTCAGGCCCCGGGGGGGAGCCTCCACAACCAGGCCAAGCAGGTTACCAGGGTCAATGGTATCTACCACCGAGGCCGCGTCGCGTCCTCAAGCAGGGATTGCCCGACGGCACGAGGCGGCCACCTGGGTTCACAGGAACGGGGATGCCTGAAGACCCGTCTCCCGATCAACCGCTGTGGAGGGAAGGCTACGTGCTCTTCGGCCCCCACCAGGCCCTCAAGGAGGACTTCATCTTCAACAAAACGGTCCGCCGACCTTACTCCCTAGCCATCACCAACATGCATAGGGATCGTGTCACAGTCAGGACCGTCTGCGAGTCTATCGCCGAGCGCATCCACACTACCCGCACCCGCTGGCGAGATGTGGTACTGCACTGGGATGCCGAGGGCGGCCCTGGGCCTCAAGCTCTCGACTACGACATGCGCCTCTGCGACGCCATGGTGAGCCGTGCCACGACCGAAGCCGAGCTGAACCACGACCGCAGCAACCGTGGTAGCTTCTGTCTCTATGGACCAGCGCACCAGCGAGCTGTGAACATCACGGTGCTCCCCGAGCCGCAGAACATTGACTACGTGGAGCATGTGCGGCGCTACTCACCCGTCGGGGAGACCTACCCAGACCACGCCTTCGAGCACGTCTATCAGGGCTGGCGGCGGCCCGACGTGCCCACCATCCTCCCCGACACCCGCCCGCTCTCGAGAGCCGACCAGCAGCGCTACCAACAGCACCAGCAGCGCACCCAGCAGCGCGACCAACGCGACGCAGGTCAGCCGAGCACGCCACGCAACCGCTCTCCCGCGCGCGTCCCGACAGGCGACAGCGCGGTGTACGGCGGGGGAGCCGCCCATCACCGTGGCCCCATTGGCGCCAGGCCCGCGGCGGCAGGAGCAGCCGCCTCCAGCTATGGCCACGCCCCCCACGTCAGGGTGCACCCAGCGGTCATCGGCTACCCGCGTGCACGCGTGCAGGCTCCCCCACGGGCCACCTCGCCCGTGCCAGGGTCCACGCGTGCCTGGGGCCATTACCCAGGCCGCCATGACAGCACCGCCAGCTACCAGCCCGCAGTGGTAACCCCTGCGGCTTCAGCCCAGGGGGCTGCACCAAGCCGAGGCAGGACAGGGCGCCCTGAAGGATGGCGCGAGGCGAACGTGCGTGCCTGGCAACCGCGCCAACACACGCCCCCGCCAAACGTGGCCGCAGCGCTGCGCCCTGCCCAGGCAAAACCTGGCCCCCCTGAGCGCGAGCGGCAGCCGCTCGTCCCGCTCGTCCTCACGTACACCCAGGCGCACCACAGCGCCTCCCCGCGGCACAGCGAGGGTAGTGCCCACCACGTCAGCCCCCGGCCTGACGCCGTCGACCCTGACCAGGCTGCAGCCTCGGCGGCGGGCGGCACAGGCGGCTCCCGCCAGCCCAGCCCAACACCCTGCGCAGCGCCGATCCGCTCCCCGAGCAGGGCGGACTCTGCGCGCGCTAACGCCCAGGCGACCTCGCCACGCGACCGCCACACGGGCGGGCGCGTCCCGCGCAGCCGGTCCTGCAGCCGCCACAGCTCGCGCAAGGCCCCTGGGAGCTCCACGAGCTCGCCGCCCCGCGAGACTCAGGCTGATGGCCAAGCCCCCGAGGTGGTGCCACGTTTCGGTGCCAGCGCCATCGAACCTGGCCAGGTCGACCTCGAGCCGACGCCGTCCACGGACCAGGAGTTGCCACCGCCCACCCGCGTTGTCGTCCCCATCGACGAGGCGCCGACCTTCGACCCCTTCAAGAACAAGTACCGCGTCAAGGACCTCGCGGCGGGCTTCGGCGGCGGCTCACCGCTTTCTCCTCAGAGCCATGGCGGCTCCCCCGCCACCTCAGCCGCTGCCGCGGCAGCGGCGGCCCCGCGTGGAGTCAGCCCCGTCCGCAACGCGTGCCTCACGGCAGCGGGCATGGATGAGGCTCAGCGCCAGGCCACCGACCGCGCCACTCGAGCTGTTCCACCTGATGCTGCTCATCACGGTACTGACGGGGCGGGCGCGCCGCCGCAGGACGGACCAGCGGTGTCGCGTGCGCAGTATGTGCGCGCGCGTTGCGCCGCTGCCGCGCCGAGCTGCCGCCGCTGGTTTGCTTTTGTTCTTGTTCTCGGCAGGACGGATCGAGGAGTCGCCTCCCTCTCCCTCTGCTGCCGTCTCACCTCTCCTCCCCCCGTCCCCCACGGTACAGGAGTGAGGAGGATTTTTCGAGGCAGTTTTGCCGATGTTTATGACCCCCCCCGGCGCAGTGTCGACCATGCCTTGCCTATACTTCTGGCCTGACGGCGGCTTCAGCCCCGTCTAAGCCAATCTGCCGCGACGCCATGAGCTCCTACTGTGGCCAAGCCTTCTACCTGGGTGAGGGCCAGGCTGCCCTCCACCGTGCGGGGCGTGCTAACCCCAGCTCCACCGACGGAGACGGGCCAGGTCGCTCCATCCACCTCGTCAGCCTCAACATCACGAGTCTCCCAGCGAACTGGCCAACCATCACCGCTCTAGGTGTCGACCACAACGCCGCAGTCATAGCACTGCAGGAGACCCGACATGCCAAGCCTACCAGGCAAGCCATCGCTACCAACGCCGCCAATCCACACCACGGAGGATATCAGGCCAGTCTGGGACCTGACCTGGATCTGGCGCGAGCCCAGCGCAAAGCTGCTCACGGTGGCACGGACCACACGGTCGAGGGCAACACTGGCGCCTCGGGAGGGGTCGCCATCCTCTCTAAGGACGCCATCGTCGACTCCACCGTCGACGACACTGCGTCCTGTATCGCCACCCTCAAGGCCAAGAAACGATGGCACGAGGCCTTCCTCCCGCTCTGCACCCAGCACCGCCGCAGGCGGCGACGAAACAACCACGGGCCCGCTGGGATCTACATTGCGAGCCTCTACGGGGTCGCTGGAGGAGACAGCACCGATTTGTTTCGGCTTGCTGACTGCGCCGCCGCGAGGGTCGGCTCAGCCCCGTATTTCATTTGCATGGACGCCAACACGAACATCGACGACAACCCACACCTGCTGCACATGATGCAGCACGGATGGTTTAACGTCGCTGAAGGCACACCAGACCACACCATGCACACATATGGCAATATCCCTGACTGGGACCGCGTCACCAAGTGCCCCCGCACTTCGCGCATCGATTATATCATCGCCAACCAAGCGGCGCGATCCCTTGTCACCGACTTCTGCTATCTGCGTGACTTGCCAGCGAAGTCCCATGTCGGCCTGCAGGTCACTCTCGACCTTAGCCGCCTCGACCATACGGCCCCACGCCTTCTAGCCCCCACGCCTTACCCTCCTAACGACGGAGCTCATGAGGACCACGAACTTCAGGCATTAGGGACCCTTCCCGCAAGGCGATACCATGACCGCATGGAGCAGGCTGACACACGCGACGATGTGGAACGCATGTTCGCCCTGGCAAACGAGGCCAGCCATGAGTGCCATCTCACCCGGCTGCGCGACCTGCCACCTCCACCGCCAGACCACCCAAAAAAGAAGGCCCCTACCATGCACGGGCTCACACCCACGTTCGAGGAGCGACCCGCCGTCCCCCGCGCCTTTCCCACCTACGGAGCTTCCACGATTCACATGAACCGCCTTCGCAAGCTCCATCGGCAACTTTGCGAGCTTCGCTTCATCGGACAGCACCATCATATCGACTGCCGTGCTATCCCGCCGTACCTGGCGCAGCGCATCGACTGCACGTGGACCGCGGCCCGCCTTCTCTGCCACAAGCTGCGCCCCACGGCCCTCCTGGCCTTTCCCGAGGCCTGGACCCCCGACGTGCCAGCACCACGCGGAGAGCACCTGGACCGTCTGATCCAAAACCTTGACTCAGAGCTGGCGCGACGTGCAAACCGAGCCAAAGCTGAACGCATCAAGATTTGGGCTGAGGGTGTCCGCGAGCCAAGCGGGCGAAAGGCGGCCATATACGCACGGGCTGCCGACTGCTCGCCCACGGCGTATCTCCGCACGCCTACCACTCCCGACGATGCACAGCTCCACTGCGACACCACCGCCTTCAACCCTGACCAAGCTTGCACGGACGATAGTGATGCCGACACCGACGCCGGCGGCTTCAGCCCCAGCGACGGTAGTTCGCTCGACACGGACAACGACGAAGGCCACACTCGTGACCCACCACCTGCCCAGGTTCCCGACGCCCTCCCCGCCAACGCCATTGTTGCCAATACCAAAGACATGCTTAAGCTCATGGTCGACACCTGGGAGCCCATCTTGGGCAGGTACCGCGCTCGCGCGGGCCATGACGCCGAAGCTATGCCGACGTGGGCGGACTTCTACGACGAGTACCGACAAGAGCTGCCTACGCCATCACCAGCAGCCCCTTTCCACCTCACCGACGACCAACTCATCCACTTCATTCGCACCCGTTCACCGCGCCGCGCGGGGGGACTCGACGGCTGGACAACTAAGGAGGCTAAGGAGTTACCCGACGACATCCTTCGCCTCTTCGCCAGCGTCTTACGTGCTATGCAACGCACTGGCACCATCCCCGAGCCCCTCCTACACGTGCCAAACCCGTGCCTCCGAAAAGGCCGAGGGGAACTCCCGACGGACCAACGACTTCTCTCGGTTCTTTCCGTTTGGATGTACGCGTGGGAAGCGCCAGCCTACCGTAGCCTCACGACCTGGCGGCAAGGATGGACCCATGCCACGAGCTTCGGCGCTGTTCCCAAAGCCACCATTGGGGATGTCAGCACCTCTCTCGCCCTGCGCATCGAACACGCCAGGGCTTTACTCCTCCCCTTAGCTGGAGCTGCCCTTGACCGACAGAAGTGCTTCGACTACCTCATCACGGACATCTGCCTTAACCTTGCGCTGCACGCGGGGTGCCCTCAAGACATCGTTACTGTCCGCCGAAATTCTACAGACACCACAAACGCTACATCCGCATGAACGGAGCGTACTCTAAGGACTTGGCCAGGACTAACGGTCACCTCCAGGGAAGCTCGTGGTCCCTGGACGACATCAAGCTGCTCATGTGCGTGTGGACAAAGAGGCAGCATCGATACGTTCCTCGATCACTCAGCACTACCTTTGTTGACGACAGCAACTCCACTACCCACACCGCGTCTGAGCTGCAGAAATCTCTTGACGAAACCGCCAAGTTTGATCGATTCTCAGGTCAACGCATTCACCCTGGTAAAGTGGCAGGGTGGGCGCTCACCGACGAGCTTCACGCCGCCGTTACCCAGCTCACACTGGCGGAGCGCCCCCTACGTGTGGTCGATTCCTTCAAGCTCGTCGGGAGTTACATCAACGCAGAGGCAGCGCCGGCTCCAGCCGCGCTTAACCTCACGGCCACCGCAGACGCCCGTGTACGGAGGGCGACTATCCGCCTGCCGCGCATTGGCAAGCTCCCATCGCCGATGCTTATCAAGGCGCGGCACGCCCGTTCCCTGGCTGCCAGCGTCTGCACCACGGGCACCGACATTCAAGCACCATCAGGCCCAGCCAAAACTGCCTACAACCACGCCCTCAAGGCGGCTATCCGCCCCAAGGGGAACAAGTGGGTCGAGTTCTGGACTCTCATGGCCGTGTGCGTCCCAGGACACGCCCTGGAGATCGACGCCATCACGCAGCGTGAAGCATTCCTGTGCCTGCGGCGACAGGTTAACCGCGACGTTACACTCTGCGGGCTCGCCAGAGACCTCCAACACCACGTCCAGACCCTGTTTGGTGGAGGACCCGTCGGACGACTCGTCCAGTCGCTCCAGCAGCTCCGATGGACCTGGCCCACATTTGGCATCATGTACGACGACTGGGGCTGCCAGATCAGCTGGCTGAATTTACCCCAAAACGCCTTCCTACACATGCTGCGGGCCTCACAACGCAGGGCTTTTCTGCGGAGGATCAAGCCACGGCGACACGACCTTGGCTACCTAGCCTCTGTCAGACAGGGCCTTGACCTCTTCGCCAGCACGTGGCTCGCCCGAACTAAAGGAGCAGCCAAATGCACTGCCTGGCAGCTGGCGCTCCTCCTGAACTACCTGTCGGGCGGGGATCACACCCAACAGCGACGATCCCGATCAAACACGTCGGCAGACCCCAGCCCCATCTGCCGCTACTGCGACGAGGAAGAGGAAACTCAGGAGCACACTGTCCGCGACTGCAAGTGCTGGGCCCGAGAAAGACTCCCTCTCACCACCCTCATCAGTGACGACCAGTGGGCCCGTCTTCCGCCGCACACAAGACACTGCGGGCTCTTCGACGAAGACCCAGCCCTCCTCGACCTGCAGGCCGACCTCGCGAGGGACCCGCTGCCACAGCCCATGCCGCGGCCCCCCCCTGAGGGAGATCCTGCGGCTTCAGCCCAGGACACCTACACCACCTACCTTGACCACGACACTGGTTGGACATGGGTCTACGCTGCCACGGACGGTGCATGCACCAACCAAGCCATCCCATTGCTAGCACGAGCGGGCTACGGCGTCTACTACGGCATCGACCACCGCATGAACTACAGTGCACGCGTTCACGGCCTAACGCAGAACGCCCAGGTTGCGGAGACCCTCGCCATTGTCCACCTTACGGCATGTGCCGAACGGCCCGTGCACGTTTTCGTGGACAACCAGGCGGTGGTCGATGGGTTCCAAAGCATCATCGACGGACATCCAGCGCCGCAGGGCACGCACGCGGAGCTCTGGGAAAAGATCCACCGATGTGTTATGGCCAAGCCCAACATGTTTCGCGTCGAAAAAATCGCCAGCCACCTGGGAGACCTGGGCATCGACCTTGGGCTCATCGGGCCCATTGCGGAGGAGTTCAACCGTCAGGCCGACGCCCTTGCCACAACGGCGGCACGCACTCACAACCTTCCTGACGACATTGTTGAAGCTGCCAAAACACGACATCGCCAAGCGACCGTGCTTCATGGGGTCGCTGTCGCTATCTACGAGCGCAGACACCGCACTCTGCCGCTCCCACACCGCAGGGCTGGGTTTACAGCTGCGGAACTCAGCAAAATGGAACCAAACCCCCTGCTGTCGGACCAGGCACCACCCGCGGCTGGACCATTCATCCCGCAAGACCCGGATGAGCTCTGGGCCGAGGCCCAACGGGCGATGCTCGATGAACAGGAGGACGACCCGTTCGGCTTCGGCGGGGGATTGGACTTCTTGGACGACGGCCCAGCCAGCGCCAACCCTGCCCCGTCGGGCAACCTCTCGACGCCCACCGCGACTCCGCCACCGAGAGCGACATCGCACCCACATGATGATGTCGCTCACCGTCAAGACGCCGACGATGACCTGGTTGATCCCCTCGGACTGAGTGGCAGCATAGACGACGCCCCGCCGACACCCCACGCTGCCGACGATGCCGCCCTATCGAGACGCCACCCGACTACGCGGCCGACCTCCGAGCCCTCGCACGGCATCATGATTGGTCCTACCGTGCCACCCACTCCGTCCCCCCACCAGCGCCAGCCCGCGGGGGCGGCTCCAGCCCCCCCGCAGGGCACCGAGCCAGTCAGGCCGTCGCACCCCGTCCACGCTTTCACTGTTGCTGGGCGCGAGGATGCGGCTCTTCCGACCTCACGGGGCGTGGCCCTAGCGGCTCCAGCCCTGGGACCGCGTGTTACCCTCCAGTCGCCTCTCAAGGGTGACGGCCGCCAGCACACGGAGCGCCGTACTGCGCTAGTCCACCACCTGGCCAGGCGCACCGATGACCTCGTCCCTGCCACGAGGCCCGCGGCCGCAGGCACTGAGCAGCCGCCCCTCACCGACCGCGAAACCGAGCTGTCCCAGTCTATGGCCGCTCTTCAGCAGAGGTGTGCTGCTCTCGCCGCCGACCTTGCCGCTGCTCAAGCCCGTCAAGGCCCTCTGCTCCAGCGCCTCCACCGCGCCGGGCGTGCCTTCGCCGAGCTGCTTACGCCCTCGCCCGATGGTGCTGCGCCGCCACTCACCATCCAAGCTATGCTGTCATCGCTCCGCGGCGCTCCGCCTGGTGCCCCGCGCTAATTTCCTCCTTTCTGCCTGCCCGTGTGTACGCGTGGCTCCGCGTCCACGGTGTCAGGGCGTGGGGGCGGGGGGTGCCCCGCCCCTGCGCGCCGCTTTGCGGCCAAGCGCCCAACTGGCGGTCTGCCAAGCCGCCTAGCCACGTGTCAGCACGTCGCCTTCCTTGTTGGGGCCTCCTTCTTCACGCGGTCTGACACGTGAGATCTTCACCGTCTGTCCGCCGTCTGTAGCGTCTGTCGCATTGCGCCGGGGGAGGGGGTTTGTTGCCCGCCCTCGTATCTTAAGGCTGCACCGCCGCAAATAGTGTTTGGCGAGTTGTCTCACCGCAGTGCGCCTCGCGGACGGACCCTGGTCCGCCTACTTGTCCGATCTCTCTCTCTCTCTCTCTCCTTTTTTTTTTTCTCTCTCTCTCTCTCTCTCTCTGTTTTTTTATGTTCCCTCTCTCTCTCTCTCTCCCTCTCTCTCTCTCTCTCTCCCTCTCTCTCTCTCTTTCCCTCTCTCTCTCTCTCTCTCTCTCTCTCTCTCTCTCTCGCGCCCCCCCCCCCCCGTTCTCTTTCCGCGCGCAAGGCAAAGTCGGTCGGCGATCGGCGCTGGGCAACGCAGCTCGCGACAGGAAAAGCGCTGCGGTTTCGTGCGCCAACCGAGCGTGTTAATCCAACTCCCATGCGCGACGCGAGCTTCAAGCTGATGCACGTTGATGGCTACCTGTCTCCATGGGGGCTCGGGGCCGTCAAGGCCAATCGGGGTCCTAAGGTAGATCCACGATTGCGGTTCTGATCCGCTCGCGAGCCTTCCCCTTCATTTTGTACCTTTCGTCGCCTGGCTCGTTTGTCTCGTTTCTCTTTGCTCTGAAACTGTTGCGCCCCTCTTTTCGAGTCTCGCGCCCCCGCGCTGACATCGCGCTGCCCGCGAACCTGATGCGCGCCCGCCTGCGCTTCACTTTCTGGCGCGCCCCGCGGTTCGCCTTCCTTGCGCGGCGGCAGCAGACTGGGGGCATCCTGCAGCGGCGGGGCCCCTCCCCCCCCTCTTCCCCCTCGCCCCCCCCCCCCCCCCCCTTCCCCCCCCCCCCCCACCCCCCTTTGGGCCTGCAGAGAGGCAGGGCGGTGTTGAGGGGCGCCAACTTCAAAGTGGAACTGCTGCGCTCTCGAGCCGATTTATGGCCCCGCGCTCGACTTCGCGGAATGGTGGCTGGGCTTGCGCGGGGTGCCAAAGCTCAGAGCGGGGGCGGCTACGATTCCTGCTGGAAGCGCTGGAAGGTTCGCGACGCCGCGAAGTCCACGAACCACAGCTCGGCCAACGCCCAGGGCGATGCGGGCGCCGAGGACGCCACCAAAGCTAAGCTCAAGAGGTTACGGGGGCGCCTGGCTGACCTTCGGCGGCAAGCAGAGAACCCAGACTTGGCGACGCACGTCCAGGGCACCATCACCACCATTCAGGAAGAAGTTGATGAGTTGCAGGCAGCTGCTGATGCAGGCAGCGACGCACCGCGTTGTTTCTCCGAGTGCATGCATGCTCGCGCGCGAGAGGAACAAGACGCAGGGGCAGCGCGGCCGCACCGAAGAGCGAGCGGAGAAGCAGGGGCAGAAGATCAAGGAGGCCCAGGAGAAGCTTGACAAGGAACAGGCTCTCCTGGCCCGGCAGGGCGACAAGCTGCAGAAACAGAACGCCCGCATCGAGGAGCTCAGCATGCCCAAAGCAGGGCAGGGCTGGGTCGCGGCGGTCTCATTCCTGGAGCAGGCCACTAAATTCTTGCGCGACCAGGGCGCCGACCCCAAGCTCAGCGAGGCCCTCCGCTACGCCAAGCAGGAGCAAGCCGCCGAGGAGGGGCGCGCTGCTGCCGCCGCCGCGGAGGCAGCCAAGAAGGAGGCCGACGCCGCGCGCGAGGCCGCCAAAGATGCCAAAGACAAGCGGAGGACCCAGCGTCGTGCCGAGGAGGGGGTCAAGCAGGGGCCGGTCTCGTGCCCCCAGGGGCGCCGGCGAGCAGCAGGTCATCAAGATCATGCAGGACGCAGGCTGCGCGCGCGAGCAGATCGAGCGCCGCGCGGCTCATCTCATTCCTCTGCTGGCTGGCATGCAGCCTAGCACCGTGCTCAACATCTGCAAGAGCACCTGGACAGCACCACCGCCGTCTTCCTGACGAGGAGGGCGGGCAGGGGTTCATCGCCGTCAGCGCGAACTCCATCGGCACGCTGGAGCGCGCCATGCGCTCCATCAGGTACACCAACAAGTTCCCCGTCATCATGGCGCAGGAGTTGCAGGCCAATGAGCACGGCATCGCCTGCTTCACGCAACGCATGCAGAAGGAAGGATGGAGGCTGGGCATCTCGCCCAGCGTCCGCGCGGCGAGCGGGGGCTGGAGCGAAGGGGTGCTCCTGGCGACCGGTCGCCCCAACGACATGTGCTACGCCAGGGGCCTCGACACGTGGGGCATCTCGCCCCGCGAGTCCAACGGCCGCTTCGCGATCGGCTGGGTCGACGCCCTCGGCAAGCAGGGCGTCGCCATCGGCGCGGCCTACCTATGGGTCAGCGAGGGAATGACCGACCGCAACAAGGCCATCCTGCGGAACTTCACCACGGCTGCTATGGCGGTGGGGAAGTACTGGATCCTGGGCGGCGGCTTCAACATGGACCCCGCCGGGCTACAGCAGACAGGGGTGGTCGACAGGAAGGAAGGGATCATCGCGTTCGACACTTCCCGCGGGTCGTGCGTCTGTCTGGGCGAGGCGCGGCGCCGCGACTACTTCATCTCGAAGACGCTCCTGGACGGCCCGCCCCATTTGGCAGTGCAGGACCAGTTCGACACAGCGCCGCACTCCCCTGTGCTACTACGCATGCCGCGCATACGGGAACAACGACGCTGGGCGCGGGCACGGCGGCACCTACGACGCTGGCCTCAGCGCGGCCACGTCTCCTGGAGCGCGCGAGGCACAGCCAGGGGGAGGTGGGCAGCTACTGGAGCAACCTGGCCAACACGTACGAGGAGCACCTCAACGAGCACTTCAACTACGTCGGCCTGGAGTGGCACGATCGCAAGGGCCACCTGCAGGCCCCCACCTGCGCCTGGGGGCAGCTCAAGCTGTCCAAGGTGTGCGAGGCCGGGCGCGAGCAGCAGTGGGCGGAAGCAGCAGAATGGCTGGGGCGCAGACTCGAGCTTATCAGCACCGCGGTGCGAGCGTGGCGGCGCAACGGCAAGCAGGAGACGCTGTGCCGGGCGCAGTGCAACGCCAATGGCATCCTTGAGAAGGACATCATCGAGCCGCGCCTCGAGCGGCGCCACCCGGCCTGGAGCGACGAGCCCGACCAGGAGCGCGCCGCGGACGGGCGCGAGAACGGGGGCGACATCGGCGACCACGTCGATGTCGACGCAGAGCGCGAGAACGACAGCGTCGGCGCCGAGGCATTCGCCGACGACCTGAAGTAGCTCAACGACGCAGCACGCCGAGTCGAGGAGGACGAGGTGAGCCTCCCAGAGTTTACTTTTCGGCGCCCCGCTGTCCTCGGCCCAGCGGCCTTGCAGGACTGCCTGTCGGTTGGGGCGGAAGCGGCAGGAGAGCGCCGCCTACCGACGGGGCGGGGGCACTGGACGGACATCGATTGGAGCAAGTTGGCGAACGCCATCGCCTGGATCGGGGCGGCGAACATCACCGAGCGGGGCCTGCACCGCGTGGATTGCGCGGCCAAGCTCACGACGGTCGCCAGCCAACGCATGTGGCGGCGAGTGCAACGGGAAGCAGCAAGAGGTCGGCGGCGCTGGGTGGCCAAGCACAGCCAGGCGGGAGCGGGGGCACTGCGCAAGTGGACGAAGCCGCCAGTCCCGTGGGGACCGATCAAGCCGACCGAGCACCACAACCAGCAGGAGCTCACGCACCCGCAGGTTGCCGCGGACGCGGCGCTGGAGGGCTGGGAGACGGTCTGGGCGGACAGCCATGACGCCAGCGAGCTGCGGTGCCAGCCTCCCAGTGACGACGAGTGGCGAGAGCACGCAGTTCCGCGGATCACACCGAGGGACATCATCGAGGCGCGCGGGCGATTCCGCCCCAAGACTGGCCTTGGAAAAGCAGACTGGCACCCGCGTTTGTGGCGCCATAGCGGGTTCCAGTGAGCAGCACGCGTGGCGCGCGTGCGTGGCGCGGTGGAGCGATGGGCGCCGTGGCCCACATCGCAGGCCGCCACCCTCTTCTACCTGAAACCGAAGGCAGCAGGGGGCTTCCGCAACCTGGGCCTCGTCCCCGAGCTGGCGCGCGTGTGGGGGACCACCCGCATTCCTTGCGCCAGGCGCTGGGAGGCTGCCAACCAGAGAGCCTATGATTGGGCTCGGCGAGGGAGATCATCGGAGCGAGCGGTGTGGCTGCAGGCCCTATATTGCGAGGCCGCGCGCGCCGATTGACATGAGTACGCGGTGACCTACTTCGACCTTGTCAAGTGCTTCGAGCGGGCCACGCATCGGAAGGTATGGGAGGCAACACGGAGCTGGGGCTTCAACCCCGTCATCGTGCGCACCGTCTTCAAGATATACGGCACGGTGGGGCGCGCCGTCCTGGGTGGGTGCTGCGCCGAGGGCAGGGCGTGGCAGCGCGGCATCGTCGCGGGCAGCAGGTGCGCGCCGTTCTGCCTCTAGATGGTGATCATCCTGGAGTTGGACGAGCTCGTGCACCAGTTCCCGCGGGCGGACACGTGCCTGTTCTTCGGCGACCTCGCCATGGCCACGCGCGGCATCCGCGAGTTCGTCGACCACTTCCACCCACTGCCCGTCGCGGCCGTGGTATACATGTTCGCGGCGGAGCTGGACATGGCCCTCTCGAGGGGCGCGGAGGGCAAGACGGTCACCCTGACGTCCTCCGCCGCGCTGGGACAGAACATCAACGCGAACGCCAGGCGCCTCGGCGTGAGAGTGGTGAAGCACGAGAAGCACCTGGGAGTCGCAGCTACAGCATGCAGACGGAGGCGAGTGGCAGCAATAAACAAGCGCGCGCTCAAGTTTGCAGCGAGGAAGGCACGGGTGGCAGCCGCGCGGAGAGCAGGAGGGGCGGCGCAGATGCAGACAAGCCAAAGTGCCAGCGCTCCTCTACGGCTCCACCATCGTCGGCACCGCAGACTCCAAGCTCAATGAGTTGAGGAAGAGCGCGGCGACGGCGATGGAGGGCAACACCAAGGGCAGGTCTACTGCCCTCAAAGACCGAGTCGACAGAGCCGACCCAGGCAACCTGGTCAACAGCGGCCCCATTATCGCCTGGGCGACGGCGTGGCAGGAGGCGCTCGAGGACGCGCAGCTGGCCGAGCGGCTCCACAGCGCGTGGCGCACCTCGGTGATGAAGATCTACAAGTGCAGGGCCCCCTGGCTCACAGCACGGGGGCCCGCTGGAGCATTCGCGGCGACGGTGAAGCGCTTCGGCTGGATGACGCAGGCCGCGCACTCAGTAACAATCGATGGCGCGGCTCTCGACCTGCGCTTCGCCAAGCTGCGCGTCGTCCGCACCGCGGAGCTGCAACTGAAGGGCGAGTGGGTGAAGCAGTGCGGCCACCAGTACGGCATCACCTCCATCTTCCTAGAACCAGCTCAAGCTCCACTACGACGGGCACTCAAGGGGCGACGAACTCAGGCACATCGCACGCGAGTCCGAGGCCTTTTCTGCGGGGGCGCGCGGCCGCAGGCGCGGCTGCGCACCAAAGGAGTGGCACCTGACAGCGCGCGCAGGGCGCGCGGGCTGGCACCTAGCACCAATAGACATCGAACTTTCGCGTGCCCCGCGCGCCAGCGGCGCCGAGGCGTGGTCGGGGGCCCACGCATTCAACAGCGAGGAGCAAACCCATGGCCTGGCCCAGGGGCTGAAGGAAATTGGGGGGGGGGGGGGCATCATGGCGGACCCGGCCGTCGAATTGAGGCTCTGGGACTTGGCGTCGTGCGACGACTGGCTTGCCGAGGGCAACTGGGGCGGCCTGGCGACGGGGGACATCTACGTGGACGGTTCGCTGCAGTTCGGCGACTGCCCAGCACTGCGACGAGGCGGCTGGAGCTTCACCAAGCTCAAAGGCAACGACGAGTACGAGATGGACTGCGTGTGCTACGGGCCGCTCCCTGGCACGCAGTGGATCCAGAGCGTCCCGAGGGCGGAGCTCTACGCGCTGCTGCAGGCGCTGACAGTGGGCACGCCACCGATCATAATTCATACCGATTGCCAGAACGTCGTCGACGGCGCGCAGGCAGGACCGACGTGGCTCGGCAAGAGGAGCCGCCCGCACCTTGACATTTGGGAGCGCATCTTCGAGGCCATCGCCGAGCACGGCGGCCTGAGCCCGCGCGCCGTCATGGTGTGCAAAGTGAGAGCACACGCGTCGCGCGCCGAGCGCGAAGCGATCGGGCGCGCGAGGTGGGAAGGCAACAGAATTGCAGACAGGTGTGCAAAGCAGGGGGCCTCGTATCATACCCACCCCGCCTGGTGTAGAGAAGCCTACTTATAGGAGTATCGTCTGGTTCGGGACATCCTGGAATTTGGAGCGTGTGTAGGAGTCCTAGGCCGAGATACTATTGACACTGAGCTAGGTTCAAGTCCGACGGATTCGACCCCCCCCCGACCCCCCTTCGGTTCTCCTGGACCCTCCCAGGGACCCAGGAACGGTCGAGGGCGAGGAGGGAAGGGCCCTGGCGGCTCCTGACCCCCCTGCCCCGCCCCTGGCTGCCGCTCTCCCGTCTCGGACCGCTCTGGACTGGGGGGGAGCCAGGGTCGATAAAGCACAGGAAGCGGGACACGAACTCGTGTCCCGCCAATCCCACGTTTTCTGTCGCAGGTGTGCCAGGTACGCCACCTGCGAGAGGTGGACGGGCCTTTTCGCCCCATGTCGCCCCGGGGCCCAAAGAGTGATCGGGGGTAGGCTGAATCGATTGTGGGGCGGGTTACACCCCACCACCAACCAGCCCCTATAGGGTCTCCCTGGAGTTTCTGGCTCGGCTCGGGGTCGGCCCAAAGCGGCCTGTATCTCCCACTGCGCGAAAGCACAGGCCGTCGCGAACCGTTTTGGCCCGTAGAATCCTACTCTTCCTCCTCCCTCCTCCTCCTCCTCCTCCTCCTCATCCTCCTCCTCCTCCTCCTTCTCCTCCTCCTCCTCCTCTCGCCTCCTCCTCCCTCCTCTTCCTCCTCCTCCTCCTCCTCCTCCTCCTCCTCTCCCCTCCTCCTTCTCCTCCACCTCCTCCTCCTCCTCCTCCTCCTCCTCCTCCTCCTCCTCCTCCTCCTCCTCCCTCCTCTCCCTCCAGCCTGTGCTCTGCTCCGCTGTCCTCTGCCCCATCGAGAGGACCATTGCATCCTCATCGGCAGGGGCCGCACCGCGCTGCGCCGGGAGCCCTACGACCTCCCCAGCGGCTGCCTCGTCTTCGTGCAGCAGCCCGCGCGCCCGAGCGGCGACGGGAGAGCCCCGCCTTTTTCAAGCAATGGCGAAGCGTCCTGGCTCGCCTATAGGCCCACCAAAGAATTGTCTAAAAACCTTTTGTGATCTCGACGAAATGTTCTTAGAACACTTCTGGCGGAGGCTGTTTTCTTTTGACACCTCGGGTAGATGTTATACGATCACTGTTTTCGTTTTCTTTCAGCATGGTCGGGTTCTAAGACTATTTCGTGGTAGGCCTATAGGAATGCCGGAACGGTCGGTCCCTGCTCAACTTTCGCTGCGCCGGGCCGTTGCCGTTGCCGTCTCCAGGCTCCCTCGCGTCAGTCGGGAGACCGGTGCAGTCGGACCAGGGTATAAGATCGAGGTCGGCCCCCGGCCATGCGCACGGGGGGGTGGGGGGAGGGGGGATGGCTTCTTTGAAGCACCCCTGCTTCTTAGAAGGCGCGGGCCTTATCTACAGACGCAAGGCCGGCTCCTTCTAATGAGCAGCCTTCTTCTAAGAAGCATTCCCCCATCCCTCCACCCCCTTGTGCGCGCCGCCAAGGTTCGGGGACGGTGCTCTAGTGTTTTTCGTGCCTGTTGGATGTTTTTGTCACCCAGGGGAGGGTATCCTCGGATGTTCTATGTGTTTTGGCCGACGGAGGGTCGCATGCACTTGAGGGATGCTCTTCTGGGCTAGGTTCGACCGTAAGGTGGGGGCAATCAGCGCGGGATGGAGAGAGGAAGTCGTTTCGGGGCCTATGCGGGGCTTCTTTCCTGGACTCCTCGGTCCCTTGCGCTCGTTGCCCCTGCGTTGTCAACTGCCCGAATCAGGGGCAGCGTTAATTACGCGGGGGGGTGGGGCTGGCTCTCAGAGGAGGGCGCGTTGGGGCAGCGGACGTTGGCCTTCGGAGGGCCCCCTCCGACGGGGCGCACGTCCGGCGGGCGCACACTTGGGGCTCACGACGGGTCTTTGCACGACCGACATGGGCACGAAAAGAATGGATACTCAGAGCCCCGAATCATCAGGGGTAACTCGGGTCAGGGATAATTCGGGTTCCTTTTTCGGGAATCCAAACCCGAGTTACCCCGGACCCGAGTTACCCCGGATAACTCGGGCGCCCAAGATACAATGCCCAGTAGCGGATCTGGTTCATTTTGAACAGGATCCGCTGTCCACGCCGCAGCGGCTTGTGTCCATCCGAGACAGAATGCCGCCTGTCCAACGGCGGCCGCTGTTGGTTTGGGACCACACTTGCTGTTGGGCATCGTACCCCTTCTTTCCGTACCCATTCCGGGCGTTCAAAGGGTCTGGGGACAGGTACTTACATTGAGCTGCCGTTGGCTCAAGTCGCCCCCGTGGCTGGCTCGGGAGGGACGTTTTGACTCCCAATCGGCCACTCGTCGCCGACCGGGGCCCGATGGCTCACCCGGCCCAGGAGCGTGCAGGTTCCCCTCTCGGGGCCAATCGCCGATCTGTCGGCGATGCATCGCCGATGCCAGCTCGGGGTCTCCCCCATTTCAGCCGTTCCTTCCCTGCCGCTCTCCTTCATCGCGTCGCGAAGAGAACGCGGCCACAGGCCAGAGGTCTCCGACGATGCTGCGGTTCAGTCCCGGCGGCTTTTCTTAGACTTCGGCCTCAGAACTCGCTTCGGGGCAGCATTTCTCCCCGGGGAAGAAGAGGGAAGAAATCCAGAGCTCCGGGGCCGCAGACTGCACAGGAACACGTCGTCGGATGCCTGGATCCTTCCAGATTTCCTACAGTTTCTGCTGACTCGTGAAGGTACTCTCGCCTTGGGTAGTCATGTTCCAGCCTACTTTAGCCTGGATCACCAGAAAGAATTTCGAGCACCACAGAAATACCAAAACTCGAGGGTTTTCACGTGTCGGGCCCTGGGAGACACTCGCCCGACACTGTTTCGACACTCTCGACACTCTCTCGACACTTTTCCGTGTGCTCGACATTATTTTTGGGATGTGGTCCTTAAGTACGATGGGAAAAACATAAACCTTGGAATGGTTTCCAGCAGCTGCGCCTGGCCGAGGGCGTCAAGGGGCCAGGGCGTTATCTCCCAGATGGGGTCCGAGCACATGGGGTCGGAGGATCGCGCCGCATCGTCGATGCATCGGCGATGCAGCTCGATGTGGAGTCCGCTTCTCCCCACGCTGGCGTCGCCGATGCATCGGCGACGTATCGCCGATGCAACGCCGACATCGCCGATGCATCGCGGATGCATCGGCGATGTATCGCCGAGGCATCCGCGATGCGGCGCGATCCTCCGACCCCGTCTACTCCGACCCCATGTGGGAGGCTTGTATTACTGTCTGGATCGTCCCGGGCAGCCGCCGGCCACTCGGAGGGCGGGGGGGGGCCCAGCCTTCCTCGCGCGCCGCCAGCACCGAGGACGAGTGATGCTTCTGCTGCGCCTCTCGGCCCCCGGGGGGCCCCACCAGGGCCTCGGGGCCGTCACGGAACAAGAGCGCCCTCGGGAGCCTTGGGACTCCTCCTTCTCCGCCTCCTCCTCCTCCTCCTCCTCCTCCTCCTCCTCCTCCCTCATCTTCCTCCTCCTCCTCAACATATTCCTCCTCATTTTCCTCATCATATTACTCCTCCTCCTCCTCCTCCTCCTCCTCCTCCTCCTCATATTCCTCCTCCTCCTCCTCCGATTCTTAGTCATATTCCTCCTCCTCCTCCTCCGATTCTTGCTCCTCCTCCTCCGATTCTTCCTCGTCCTCCTCCTCCCGACTCCGCTCCACAGCCCGCCCCCCTCGGCGACAGCCATCGTGCCCGCGCCGGTCCCGGCCTCTGGGGTGTGCCCGTTCTTGGGGATCGTGGTAGCTTCAGAGCCCCGAATCATCAGGGGTAACTCGGGTCAGGGATAACTCGGGTTCCTTTTTCGGGAATCCAAGCCCGAGTTACCCCGGACCCGAGTTACCCCGGATAACTCGGGCGTCCAGAGCCCCAGAATCATCAGGGGTAACTCGGGTCAGGGATAACTCGGGTTCCTTTTTCGGGAATCCAAACCCGAGTTACCCCGGACCCGAGTTACCCCGGATAACTCGGGCGCCCAAGTAGCTCCAGCTCCACCTGAGCTCCCGCGCGGTGTCGCCGCCGGGGAGTCCTGCGCCTGTTCGCCGCGGCGCCCCCAGGCCATGCGACGGGCGGGCGTCGCCCCTGCACTGCTCCTCTCAGGAGGGGAAAAAACACACAGACACAATTAATCGGCGATTCCCAGAAAATATGGGAAAATATGGGAAGTGGGGGGGAAGACAAAAACCCAGAAAATATATGAAAATATAGGGGATATTTGTATTTGTGTGTATTTATTTGTGTGTCCCAATTCCCCTTCATCCTCCACGCCCCCAGCCCATGCTTGCGACAAGGGAAGCGCGAGCCGCCCACGGACCAAATGCTCTTTGCGATGATGTCCAGCTGGATGCGCGCCCAGGAAGCGCCAGCTAATCGCGGTCTGATTTCTTGGAGTGCTCACTGGACCCGCCCAACCAGCATGGGGGGCGGTCCCAAGTGTTGTTATCCAATGGCCTGCGGCCCATCCCGCCGCCGCGCCTGGGTGGCGAACGTGAACCTGATTTGATGTTCGCTGGGCTCTCATGCGAGGCTTCTTGGGGGCCTCTTGGAGGCAGTTTGGGCGCTTCTTGGGGGCCTGGGGCATTCTGGGCTTCTTCGGGGCCTCTCGGAGCCTTTGGGGGCTTCTTGGGGGCCTCTTGAGAGCATCTCGGGGCCTGCCGTTGGGTGCCTCGGGCTTGTCGGGCTGTCTGGGGATCGCATTGAGCGTCTCGGGTCGTCTCGGGGCCTTCCTGGGCCGTCGCGGGTGCTTCGCGGGGCCCCTTGCGCCCGTCTCGGGGCCTTCATGGGCCTCGGACAGACGTGCGACAGTGAGCGGGCCGCCTTGGAGACTTGGGCCGAGGGGCTCCGAACTTTATAAGATCTGCTCAGGAACGAGGACTGAGGCTCAGATGGGCGCGCCTCAGTCCTCACCCCCGAGAGCGCGCCCACTCCGCGCGAGGCGGCGCGGCGGCTGATCGACGATGTCAGCGCGGCGCTTGCCCTGCAAGCTGAATGCGCGCAGCGTTGCCATAAGCCGTTGGCGGGGGTTGCATTGGATCGTCAGAATTGCCTAGGCTACCAGACCACAGACATCTGCCGATGCTTGCCCCTTCGCGCCCGCTGGCCCAGGGCGTTGCGCGGGCGAGGCGCCGCTCTGAGAGGCGCCTCCCGCCGCTTAGGGGCGCCGGCGGGCGCGCCCGAGAGCGCTCTCCGCACCGTCGACGACATCCAGCTTCTCGCGTGCGTCTGGGCGACGCAGCAACGTATGTGCACCTGCCGTTCTTTCAGCGGCACGTTCGTCGATGGTAGCAACGCCGCAGCCCCCGCGGCGGTAGAATTACGGGCTGCTATTGACCAGACAGTTCTGTTTGACGGAGTGCTGGGCCAGAGCTTGCCCGGGCAAAGTCGCGGGAAGGGCCAGAGTCGACGATCCCATGCGCTTGGTTGCCGCTCGCTGCTTTCACGAGCACCCATTCAACACTCACCGCTGGGTGAAGTTGGCGCGGGAGCTACATCAACGTGGCGTTAGAGATCAAGGGACCCTAGCATCAACCTCGACGCCTCTGCCGATGCCAATGTGAAACAAGCCATGAAGTGCCCCCCCACGCATCGGGCGTCTCCTCGAAGGCACCTAACTGAGGACTCGATCGGGTCGTTCTCGCGCGGCCAGCATGCGCGCCACCGGTCCGGATATTCAAGCTGCCAGCGATTGCGCGCGGCATCTCTACAACAACGCGGCTTATTGCAGCCGTCAGACCCGAAGGGCGATCCTTGATCTCACGCTGGGCGCCCCATGCCCTGGCGTTCCCTGGCCACGCGATCGCACTCGTCGCCGCCACTCTAAGAGAAGCGCTGCTAGGTCAAGGCGAGCGCGAGGAGACACCGGCCTGGAAGCCGGAGCCGAGTCGCTCCACAGCTACTCGCGAACCTTCCAAGGGGGGGCCTGTCGGCAGAGTTTGGCGCGCCGTTGCCCAACTCGAATGGTCATGGCCCTAACCTGCCAATGTGTACGTGGATCCGGGCACCCGCCTCTCCTGGCCCTCGCTGCCAGTTGGTCCCTTCACGCGCGTACTCCGGGCGGCGCAACGGAGAGCCTTCCTCAGACGCGTCCCAACCGCCTGGCGCGACCTTGGAGCCGTTGCCGCCGTCGCATAGGGCCTTGGTTATTTTGTCGACACCTGGCGCCCTAGGACCGCGTGCCACTTGGCAACGCGGCCTCCTTGGCAACTACCTCTGCGGTGGTGGCCACGCCCGACGGGGAAAAGTCAGGGCCGACACCTCGGCGGACTCATCTCTCCTGCGCAGATGGCGTGACCAAAAAGAAAAAGCCCAGGGGCGCTGTCTGCCCTGGACCGCCCTCAATGCCACGACTGCCGATCAACCGCGGCCGGGCCTCCCGCCGCGCGTCGGGCGCTGCGGCATCCTCAGAAGGTTCTCAGAGGGAGATCCCACCTTGCCCGACCTCCAGGCCGCTCTCGCGGAAGACCAGCGCCCGCGGCCCATCCCGAGTCCGCCCCAGGGCGAGGCAGACGACGATGCGCAGCTAGAGCATGTGCACCAGCGACCATGGTGCCCGACGGGTCGACGCCGCGAGCGACGGGGCCTGTGCTAACCAAGTTCGCCCCCTCCTGGGCGGCCATTGGCGCGCATTGCTGGCCGGGCCACCGGCTCCAACGTTCGACGTGCGCGCGCGCTGCCTGGCGCAGTCCGCGCAACTGGCCGAACCCTCGCAATGCTGCGCTTCGTCGCCGCGCTGAAACGGCCAGCCCGCGTCGCCGTCGGCAACCGAGCGGTCGTCGACGCGCTTGAGGGCCTCCTCGGCGGCAAGGCAGCGCAACGCGAGGTGCTTTCCAAAAGTGGCCGAACCCATTCGCCACCGGGAAGGGGAAGCGCGGCACAGGCGCACATTGAGGGCCGCATTCGCTGGCCAGGCCGCCGAGCCCTGACCATTTCGACGAATCCGATAGCCTCTGATCCCAGCCTGCGGGCGTCTTCGAAGTTGACGACCTGGACCAGCTGGGGCTCGGGGCCCCTCTCAGCCGCTGCGACGACCGCGACTTCCTATCATTGCGCCACCCCCATTTCGCAATGTCAGCCTTGCTGGGGGCCGCTCTGGCGAGGCGGCAAACGCTCGGCCACTCGACGCCCATGAGCGGCATGGCGCGATGGCCACCCATCGCTCTCAACTTCATGCGCCCCCTCCACTTGGCCCGCCAGGGACTCGACGAGGGCAGCCGCGAGGCCAGTGGCGAGTGCTACCGCGACCGCGCCCACGGCATCGTGCAACGCACGGACCGCAGGCGAGCCCTCGCGCGGCACCTCACAGCGGCCAGCGGCCAGTAAACATACTATCGCGATGCAACTCTCACCGCCAACATACAAGCGCTCCAACTGCGAGCCGATCAGCTGCTAATCTTTCTTCGCACCAGATCCAGCAGCCATCGGCGCCGCTGGCTCGCGCTTCAGCGCTTCCACCGTGCGCAAGAGGCTTGGAGCGGCCTGCAGCAGGCCTTTCGGCTTGCTGCGGCCATGAGGGGGGGGGGCGCGCTCCTACGGCAACTTCCAAGCTTTCTTTGACGCTCCCATGGCGGCGCACCAGTGCTACCCCCTCGTCCTCATCGGGCTTCGTGAACTGCCGGCGCCTGTTCCGTCGTCTGCTTCTTTTTTGGGCCGCTGCGGGGCATGCCCGAAGGCGGCGCCGCTCTTCTTTGGGCGTCGAGGCGCACGTGCCAAAGCGTGCTAAAAACCAGCGCCCCTTTCTGCACGGGGGCGCATGCGGGCTTCTGATAGGGCAGATCAATGCCGCCCGCCTTCACGGCGGGGGCCCTTCTCGTCCGCGCCAGCGGGGGGGTCATCCCACCACCCCTGTTCCATATGTGGCGCCTCCGGCTTTGCGATCAAGGCCTGCCTGGCACGTGCGGCCGGGGGGCCTGGGCGATCCGTCGTCCGAATAGTTGCGATATCTCTTTCACTCTCTCTTAATGTGTGTTCTCCGCTCTGTCTCCTTCGTTCACCATTTCCCTAGTTTTTCGTGCCTCTGTCTCTCACTCGTTTGTTCTCTCGTTATATCTCATTTTTTTTTCAAATACATACGCGTATGCATATATACATATATATATAAGTACATATATAAATGTGTATGTATGAATGTGGGCGCGTGCGTGTTTAAGTTTATAACATACAAGTGTGTATACTGTGTATACAAGTATATGGTTCCTTGTGTTGTTGTCTCTCTTCCTCTCTCTTGTTGTCTCTTTTTGTTGTTTTGTTGTTTGTCTCTCTCTCTCTCTCTTGTTTGGCTCTGTGCATCTTTCTTTGTGTTGTGTTCTTTTTCTCTTTCTCTCTCTCTTTCTTCCTCTCTCTCTCTCTCTCTTTCGTTTTTCTCTCTCTCTCTCTCTCTCTTCTTCTCTCTCTACATGTACATATACACAGCCACATACGTAATATAACATGTGCGTGTGTGCGTGCTTCACTAGATGTGTATATATATGTGTATATCCGCGTAGATCAGTATGTGATTCCTTGTACTGGTTTCCCTCTCTCTCACTCTTCCTCTCTCTCTCTCTCTCTTCCTCCCTTTTCGAATGCTTTAGATGATGTGTGTTGGCGTTGTTCTTTATCTCTGTCTAGATTTGTGTGTGTGTTGCAGACCCCTCTTTTCAACCAGGATACATACGCGCATATGCATATAGATGCTGTTCGGGAGCATCTCTTTATCCTTCACTCACCCGCACATGCATATGTGTGTACAGGTGTATATATACACTCGCGGTATACACAAACACACGACCGCCCCCTGTTCGTCAACATGTTTCCGGTTTTCACGGTTTTCTCTCCCCCTTTTCCGGTTTTGGCCGTTCGCGCTTTCCCTCTTCGTCCTCTCCTCTCGAGGAGCCTGCGCTTCAGTTTGCTCGTGGACGACGTCACCCCGAAGTTCGACGGGCTCCCGTTGATGGGGTTCACGCGGCGGGAGCCGCTGGACGCCATCGAGTGCTACCCTTGCCAGGCGACGTCGGCGTCCTCGGCAGCGCCGGCGTCGTCGT
>CAUYUJ010020758.1:132746-150857 GCA_963575745.1 Prorocentrum cordatum | reverse complement strand
AGGGGGAGGAGGCGGACGAGGGCTGAGACGAGAGCTGAACCCGGAGCCTCTGCGGGGGCTCCCGGGCGCAGGACACAAAAAGCCCAGCCTGGGCCCGTCAGAAGGCCGAGGTCGAGGCGGTCCGGCTTCTAGGGGGCGCCCCTATCGGCGGCGCGGCCCGAGAGCAGCCTTCAAACGACATCGGGGCGAAGGGGGGATCTCTCAGATCCTCCTCTTGCTCCTCCACCTCCTCCTCCTCCTCCTCCTCCTCCTCTTCCTCCTCGTCCTCCTCGTCCTCCTTCTCCTCCTCCTACTCCATCCCCTCATCCTTCTCCCCCTCTTCCTCCTCGTCCTCCTCCTCCTCTTCCTCCTTCTCTTCCTCCTCCTTTTCCCCTCCTCCTCCGCCTCCTCGTCCTTCCCCCCCCGACCTTTCAATTTTTCCTCCTCTACGTCCTCCTCCTCCTCCTCCTTCTCCTCCTCCTCCTCCTCCTCGTTCTCATTTCCTCCCCCTTCCCCCCCCCTACCTCCTCGATCCTTTTTCCGTATGCGTGACTATTCCTTTTCCTTATACAGAACTTCTCCCTGTCGCACCTCGAGGCCAGTTTTTAGGGCGGGTCGCGCGTTCCGCCTGAGACTTCCTCATACATTGTGAGCAGTGGCAACAGTTTCACATATGGAGGGCGGGCCGTCTTCAAAATGTGGCTCTCGTCTTGGCGCCGCGCACATTCGAAGATTGCAAGAGTTTCGCGCATTGAGGGCGGGTCGTTTTCAAAATGTGGCTCTGGCCTTGGCGGCGCGAGACTCAGAAACAAACTACTGCAAGAGATGAGGGCGGGCCGTTTTCAAACTGTGGTTTTCGCCTTAGCGCCGCGCACATTCGTTTTAAACATGTGCAAGAACTTCACGGGCTGAGGGCGGTTCCTTTTCAAAATGTAGCTCTCGCTTTAACGCTCGCACATGTGTTTTCAGAAGTTGCAAGAGTTTCACGGGCTGGGCGGTTCCTTTTCAAAATGTGGCTCTCGCCTTAGCGTCGCGCACATTCCTTTTTTAGAAAAAATTTGCAAAGGTTTCATGGATCCCCATGATCAGCGTATCAGAAACCGTGTTTTGGAGGTGTTCAGGATTAGGAGGGTGCAACAGGTACGTTGATTCGCGGTGTTAAGTCCCAGGAATGGCGTTCTGGCACGATTCAGGATCGTCAAGACGCAACAGTCAGGTTGATCCGTGGCGTTGACATCCCGAGAACAATGTTTTGGCATGCTTCAGGGTCTTCAAACGGCTGTCTTCCAACGAGCTGTCTTCCAACGAAACAGTTCCCTCAGTGGACATGAAACGTTCTAGGGGCCTATGAAGAGGGAGCTTGGAGGGAGGATGTATTCCAACATCGTTGATGACTCTTGGGCTTACACTGGTCCTCCTTTTCCTCCTCCTCCTCTTCCTCCTCCTCCTCCACCTCCTCCTCCTCCTCCTCGCCCTAATCCTCCTCCTCCTCCTCCTCCTCCCCCTCCTCCCCCTCCTCCTCGTCCTCCTGCTCCTGCTCCTGCTCCTCCTCCTCCTGTTCCTCCTCCTCCTCGTCCTCCTCCCCATCCTCCCAAGACAAGAACAAATTCGGACCTGGATGAATCGGGCTTCTCTGAGATCCGGCGGCTCTGGAGGTTGCAGCGTGCGTCGCGGCCGATCCAGAGCTTATGGAACGCTCTGAGAGCATCCCGGAACGCCCTGGAGCGAAGCAGCCCGTGCATGGGCTTGCCTGAAGCCTCCAGGGCGGGGCGGGGCCAATAACATCCCCAATGTGTCCGTTGGGCGTGCTGGCCCTGGAGAAGTACAACCAAGACGATGGGCAAGACAGGAGGGAGCGCACTGTGTGCACGTGCGCCAGTCCTGGCCAAGCTCGTCCTAGGCCCAGCGGAGCACGCGCCCTCTCCCCGCTTGGCCCGGGAGGTGTACGTACCGACCCTGGGGCCAGGATGGGCCCGGCCAGGATCGGCGCACGGACGTGCACAGTTCTCGCTGGCCGAAGAGAGACGATTCGCTCCAAAGCTTCAGCCAACTTTCTGCAAGGATCTTGCACAACTGCTGGGCCAGCCTTCCACGTGAAGCCGCCAGGATTCGCAGGGGAGTAAGGAACCAGGCCCAACTCCGTGGAAACCGCCGAAGAATCACTTGGCCAAGGCGAGGAAGGGAGGATTCTTAACGATCTGCGTAACTGTAAAACATTATCCCGGCAAAAGAACCGAACAGCGATGTGTATAAGCATATCTGGAAGCATTCCCCTTAAGATTCAGGTGAGAATCCAGCTGTAGAATTCTGCTGTTCTCGCAGTCGCAGTCGCATTCGCAATGACAGTCGCAGTGGCAACGGCCTTAGGATCCAATGGAATCCCAGGGATTCCTGGGGATTCCTGAGGATGCTTAACTATGCCTACGGATTCCTAAGGATGCCTACGGATTCCTAGGGATTCCTAAGGATTCCTATGAATTCCTACGGATGCCTCAGTCTGCCCCAGTTTCAGCCTCAGCCTCAGCCTGCCTCGGCTTGCCTCAGCCTCAGCCTCAGCCTGCCTCGGCCTCAGCCTCAGCCTCAGCCTGCCTCGGCCTCAGCCTGCCTCGGCCTCAGCCTGCCTCAGCCTCCCCTCCTCCCCCCCCCCCCCTTCCCCCCCCCCATTCAGCCTCACCTTGTCTCAGCTTCGGCCTGCCTCGGCCTCATCCTCAGCCTCAGCCTCAGTCTCAGCCTCAGCCTGTATCGGCCTGAGCCTGTCTCGGCCTCAGCCTCAGCCTGCGTCAGCCTCAGCCTGCCTCAGCCTCAGCCTCAGCCTGCCTCAGCCTCAGCCTGCCTCAGCATCAGCCTCAGCCTCAGCCTCAGCCTGCCTCGGCTTGCCTCGGCCTCAGCCTCAGCATGCCTCGGCCTCAGCCTCAGCCTCAGCCTGCCTCAGCCTCAGCCTCAGCCTGCCTCAGCCTCAGCCTGCATCAGCCTCAGCCTCAGCCTGCCTCAGCCACAGCTTGCCTCAGCCTCAGCCACAGCCTCAGCCTCAGCCTCAGCCTGCCTCAGCTTCAGCCTCAGCCTCAGCCTGCCTCGGCTTGCCTCAGCCTCAGCCTCAGCCTGCCTCGGCCTCAGCCTCATCAGCCTCAGCTCAGCCTTGCCTTCAGCCTCAGTCCTCAGCCAGCCTCGGGTCTCAGCTGCCCTCAGCTCAGCCTCAGCCTGCACTCGCCTCAGCCTGCCGTCAGCCTCAGCCTCAGCCTGCCTCAGCCTCAGCCTGCCTCAGCCTCAGCCTGCCTCGGCGTGCCTCAGCCTCAGCCTCAGCCTGCCTCGGCCTCAGCCTGCCTCGGCCTCAGCCTGCCGCAGCTCGGGCATTCAAAATATGGCACAGGACTGGTGTTCTGGGAACACGAAGATCACGAAGTGGCCCACAGTTGGCTCCGGGCAATCAAAATATGGTACAGGATTGGCGTTCTGGGAACACGAGGAACACCAAGTGGCCTACAGTTGGCTCCGGGCATTCAAAATGTGGCCTGGGAGTGGTGTTCTGGAAACACGAAGAACACCAAGTGGCCTACAATTGGCTCCGGGCATTCAAAATGTGGCCTGGGAATGGTGTTCTGGAAACACGAAGAACACGAAGTGGCCTACAGCTGGCTCCGGGCATTCAAAATGTGGCCTGGGAATGGTGTTCTGGGAACACGATCTGTAGGAATCCATAGGAAACTATAAGAATCTATAGGAGTCCTGGGGGGTCCCCGGATTCCCCGGATTCCCCCGGCATCCGCCCAGACCCCCCTGGAAAGTCAAGATGCTCTCTTTCGACCCCACTAAAAACCTATCAGTCTTCGCTGTTAGGTAATGATGACGTTGGGCTCCACTTTTGCCTCCCGCATCTCGTTGAGCAGCGCAAGAGCCCACTGCCAATGCTTGCCCTTCTCGCACGCGCTGATCCCAGCGCTGTAGCTCATGACGTCAGGCTTCCATGTTGCATCCCGCATCTCGACGATCAGCGCTAACGCCCCCTGCCACAACTTGCCTTTCTCGCACGCGCTAATCGCAACGTTGTAACTGATGACGTCTGGCTTCGACCTCGCCTCCCCCATCTCGCTGAATAGCAACAGCGCTTGTTGCCACATGCCTCCTTTCGCGCACGCACTGATCCCAGAGTTGTAGCTGATGATGTCCGCCTCCAACTTCGCATCCCAGATCTCGTGGAAAAGTGAAACTGACTTCTGCCACTGCCCTGTTTTCTCGCACGCGCTAATCCCAGCGTTGTAGCTGACTGCGTCCGGCTTCAGCTTCGACTCTCGCAGTTGGCTCAGTAGTGACATAGCTTGTTTCCAATTCTCGCCTTTTTCGCACGCGCTGATCCCAGCGTTGCAGCTGATGACATCAGACTCCAATTTCGCATCTCCCATTTCGTTGACCAAAGACAATGCCTGCTGCCATTGCCTGCCCTTTCCACATATGCTGACAATGACAGTGTAGAACACAAGGTCGGCATTCGCGCGCTGCTGAGGTGCTTCGCGGAATAATCGTAGTGCTGCGCTCCATTGCTTTGTGCTCCCAGACCTCTTGACTAACTCTATGAGAGAGGATGCTTCTCGTCGAGACGCTCGATGTCTGTCCAGCATGCACCTACAAGTACGCCATGCGTGGGGAACTTTGCCGCAGGCGACTGAGCTCAGCCCTTGAATTCAAGCTTGAGCCAACATGGCTACAGGGTGGTGGTAGTGTCTTTAGGCATCACTCATGGATCGTCTTCGGGCCCCCTTGGGGCACTCTTCAGGCATTCTGCGCCCACTGTTGGGATCTCCTGGCGGGGTGGGGAACGTCTTGACATTTCTTAGGGCCCTCTGGGGCCATCTGGGGGCCCCATTGAAGCCTTATGAGGCTTTTTGTGCGGTCTTTAGAGGCCGCCTTTGGGCTGTCTTCGAGCGTTCCGGGGCCGTTGCGGGCCGCTACGGAAACCCTGAGGGTGCGGCTTGGGCTGCCGTGGGTGTTTAGCCTGGCGCCTGATACCCTCCTGAGGCCAATGTGAACGCTACCAATGCCACCAAGTTCTTTCAATCATCCAGCCTGCATGGAGCCTCTCTTGGGGCCCCTTCCTCCTCCTCCTCCTCCTCCTCCTCCTCCTCCTCTTCCTCCTCCTCCTGCTTGCCCGCAGCTCAGTGGCAACACTCGAACTCCTGGCCCACGTCCGCCCCCTCGCCTCCTGGAAGCCCTGTGCGTCCTTGCCAGATACCGTTCCCGTATCCTCCTCCTGAGTGGAGGAATCTCCTCGAAGGTTGATGTCGAGCATCGTCGTCGTCGTCGTCGTCGTCGTCGTCGTCGTCGTCGTCGTCGTCGTCGTCGTCGTCGTCGTCGTGGTTGTGGCGGGGGCGGCTGGGGCGTGGCCACGTCGAAGAGGCGAGGGCATCCTCGGCATCCTCGGCATCCCGAATGGAGGAATCCCCTCCTGGGTGGGGGCCCCGGATGGATTGGCTCCGCCCCAGCCCTGCGTGGAGCACGTCGGCATGAGGGAGTGCTGCCGTGCCCGCCCGCCACGGCCGGGCCACGCGGAAGGGATACCTGCAGCTGGCTGCAGGCCTCCCCTGGCACTTGCCGCACCTCTGCTGGAGCGGCTTCGTGCGGCTGCCGTTGGGGAAGCTGGGAAGCAATGTCCCTGAGCCCGGGCAGCTGGGGAGAAGTGTCAACGAGAGCTTGCTCGTCGGGCCCGAGCCCCTGCATGAGCAGCTGGAGCTCTGCAAAGCTGTCCACATGCAACACACTCGCCTTCGTGCCGAGGGGGCTGTTGAGAACCGCGAGAATGGACAAGTCGACGCGGACCTCGTCCCAAAGCAGATCGTGCGCGCGGACAGCCACTGGCACTGCCCATGCCTCCATGAGCGAGTCTACAAAAAGGGCTCCACGCCGCTCGTCTCGCTAACCGCCCTCACGGTGAAGTAGTTGCCACTGGTAATCCGGCGACCATTTCGCCACTGCACAAGAGCTCCTCCACGAGCGCCACCTCCAGAACCGCGCCCAAGAAGACGAAACCGCAGACCCCCCACTGTCCTGCGACCGCGCGCAGGTCGGGCGCGGTGTTCAGCTCTGCAAGACCAAATCCGAACCGGGCGCCTGTACCGCCATGCAGTAGACCAGGATCGGCATACAGCGCAGCTGAGGCATCCGCGGACGAAGCTTGACAGGCTGCGCCATCGTCCCAATCATTACGCTGGCCAGTCTAAACACGACCACATGTCTCAAGACGGTATGGGCTTTGTCGTGCCGACTCTCACCGTACAACGGGTGCATACGACGGGGCTGATGCTCAGCGCGTGCCGTCCATGTTTCTTCCCCTTCCGGGGAGAAGGGCGGGCAGGTGGACGGACGAGGACAGGGCGGGGCGGGCGCAGTCGTAGCATCTTGTCCGAGCCTCCGACCCTAGCCCGTGCATCTTGGGAGGTCTGGTCCTCGCCCTTGGCCAGTGAGAGTCCCGCGGATATGGACATCGCCGTGGAGATGTCCCTGAAATCCTTGCTCCTGCGGGGGATGCTGTCCACTTCCACCCGCAGTGAAGGACTCCAGGACTGGCAGGACAAACTAGTGTGGCGTATAGCATCTTCAAATGTCATCATCGTGCCGGCTTGCTCATGGTAGGGTGTCATGGTCTTAGTCTGCTCGGTATTGGCACAGCAGGAGGCTAAGCTTTGCTGTAATGGCTTTACCTGCAAGGCTCAACGAATATTCAACTGGACGGGCTAGGAGGGGGAACAGTGCGAATCAGTCCAAACCCTCCTTCAAATACGCCGTTACTGCGTGGGGGGCGACTCCCAGGAAGTGTTCCAAACCTGCTGGATGTTCAGAAAGGTTCAACTCGGTACCCAACTTGTTTCACTAAACGGTCCACCGCCGGGATGTATGGACAACCTCCTACGCGTTGCCCGGTCCACGCCGCAGGCAGCATCCCGTAATGTCGTCCCTATGCGTGAAGCTGCTTGGCTTTCTTCGCGATCAAGTTCCATCGCGTCATGCCTCGGCACTCTTGCTGGGGCATGCTGCTCCACGGCATCGCTGCGCTCTCCTCCTGCCCCTCCTGCCCCTCCTCCTCCTCCTCCTCCTCCTCCTCCTGCGCACGAGGCGGGTCTATCCACACGCCCGCCCTGTGCTTCTCCTGCGACACGACGACACGGTGTAACGCAGCGAGTGCTCAGCAAACCCGGAACGGTCAATCTCCTCCTCTTCCTCCTACTTCTCCCCCTCCCCCTCCTCCCCCTTCCCCTCCTCCCCCTCCCCCTCCTCCCCCTCCCCCTCCTCCTCCTCCTCCTCCTCCTCCTCCTCCTCCTCCTCCTCCATCTCCTCCTCCTCCCCGAGCTCGCGGTCTCCATTTCCTTCGCTCGACCAGGGCGGGCCGCAGCCTGCACACTGCTCGCCGCAGCCAGGGCGGCGCTGTGGAAAACACGTCTGGCGCCACCTACGGGGTCGAGCAGGGAGAGCTGAGGGCGAGGGGGCGCGATGAGCGGAGATGTGGGGTGGGGGAGTGTGGCAACAAGAGGGCAGGAGGAGGAGGAGGAGGAGGAGGACGAGGACGAGGAGGAGGAGGAGGAGGACGAGGAGGAGGAGGAGGAGGAGGAGGAGAGGGCCGATGGGGACGAGAAGGAGGGCAAAGGAGGAGATGTATGAGGACGGGGGCGAAACCGGGGGATCAAGGAGAAGAGGGAAGACAAAGACGCGGGATGAGGATGAGGATGCAGTCAAGGTGGACGAGGGGCTGGGGTGTAGGAGAGGGCAAGAGAGCAGGGAAGGCGAATGATGGACTTGAGAGGAGTGCGCGTTGGGAAAAAGAAGGGAGCGCACAAGAAGAGGAGACGGAAGGATCAGTATTGAGCGGGGGGGGTGAGGGAAGAACCGGAAAACAATCTAAATTGACCAGGTCGGGCGAATCAGCGGGCCCCGCCCGCTCCCACCCGCCTTCCGGCAAAAGGAGAGCGAATGCTGGCGCAACTGGATGTTGGGACTAGCGCGCGTTCCCACCTGGCGAGCGGAAGGCGCTCGCGTGCTGTCCCGCTTCCAACGATTTGGGAAAAAAGGGTTAAACACAGGCCGCGCACGGGCTGGAGCGGAACTTCCAGAACATCCTTGCATGGCGCTGGGGCGAGAGCACCATTTGTTCCCAACCATCCTGTGGTGTTGGGTCCTCGTTTTGAAGAGACGTCGCCCCGCGTTCCTTCCTCCTCCTTCCTCCTCCTCCCCTTCCTCCCCTCCCCCCCTCCCACAACCTTCATGGCACACCCCTCACACGTTTCGTGGCCCCATAGGGAGCTCCACCGAAGGCCCCAGTGGCTGCGCCCGCATGCGGTTCCACCCCCATTCTGGCACACCCCTCACACGCTTCGTGGCCCCATAGGGAGCTCCACCGAAGGCCCCAGTGGCTGCGCCCGCATGCGGTTCCCCCCCCCATTCTGGCACACCCCTCACACGTTTCGTGGCCCCATAGGGAGCTCCACCGAAGGCCCCAGTGGCTGCGCCCGCATGCGGTTCCACCCCCCATTCTGGCACACCCCTCACACGTTTCGTGGCCCCATAGGGAGCTCCACCGAAGGCCCCAGTGGCTGCGCCCGCATGCGGTTCCACCCACCATTCTGGCACACCCCTCACACGTTTCGTGGCCCCATAGGGAGCTCTACCGAAGGCCCCAGTGGCTTCGCCCGCATGCGGTTCCACCCCCCATTCTGGCACACCCCTCACACGTTTCGTGGCCCCATAGGGAGCTCCACCGAAGGCCCCAGTGGCTGCGCCCGCATGCGGTTCCACCCCCCCATTCTGGCACACCCCTCACACGTTTCGTGGCCCCATAGGGAAAGAAAAAAGAAGAAAAAGAAAAAAAAGGACAAAAAGAAAAAAAAAAAAGGGGTTGCGTGAAGGGAAAAAAGCGAAAAAGGCAAAAAAAAAAAGCCTTCCACCGAAGGCCCCAGTGGCTGCGCCCGCATGCGGTTCCACCCACCCCTCACACGTTTTGTGGCCCCATAAGGAGCTCCACCGAAGGCCCCAGTGGCTGCGCCCGCATGCGGTTCACCCCCCATTCTGGCACACCCCTCACACGTTTCGTGGCCCCATAGGGAGCTCCACCGAAGGCCCCAGTGGCTGCGCCCGCATGCGGTCCACCCCCCATTCTGGCACACCCCTCACACGTTTCGTGGCCCCATAGGGAGCTCCACCGAAGGCCCCAGTGGCTGCGCCCGCATGCGGTTCCACCCCCCATTCTGGCACACCCCTCACACGCTTCGTGGCCCCATAGGGAGCTCCACCGAAGGCCCCAGTGGCTGCGCCCGCATGCGGTTCCACCCCCCATTCTGGCACACCCCTCACACGTTTCGTGGCCCCATAGGGAGCTCCACCGAAGGCACCAGTGGCTGCGCCCGCATGCGGTTCCACCCCCCATTCTGGCACACCCCTCACACGATTCGTGGCCCCATAGGGAGCTCCACCGAAGGCCCCAGTGGCTGCGCCCGCATGCGGTTCCACCCCCCATTCTGGCACACCCCTCACACGTTTCGTGGCCCCATAGGGAGCTCCACCGAACGCTCCAGTGGCTGCGCTCGCATGCGGTTCCACCCCCCATTTCGGCACACCCCTCACACGCTTCGTGGGTGGCTCCATGGGGAGCTCCACCGAACGCCCCAGTGGCTGCGCTCGCATGTGGTTCCCCCCCCCCCATTTCGGCACACCCCTCACACGGTTCGTGGCTCCATAGAGAGCTCCACCGAAGGCCCCAGTGGCTGCGCTCGCATGCGGTTCCGCCCCCTTTTTCGGCACGCCCTTCACACGTCTCGTGGCCCCATAGGGAGCTCCACCGAAGGCCCCAGTGGCTGCGCTCGCACGCGGTTCCACCCCCCATTTCGGCACACCCCTCACACGTTTCGTGGCTCCGTAGGGAGCTCCACCGAAGGCCCCAGTGGCTGCGCCCGCATGCGGTTCCACACCCCATTCTGGCACACCCCTCGCACGCTTCGTGGCCCCATAGGGGGCTCCACCAAAAGTCCCAGTGGCACTGCCCGCTTGCGTTCGCCACCACCCAGCACAGCCCTTGTTCCCCGCGCTTCACCCACCCAGAACAGCGCTTCGTAGCCCTATAGGGAACTCCACCAAAGGTCCCAGCGGCACCGCCCGCATGCGTCCGCCACCACCCTGCACAGCCCTTGCTCCCTGCCTGCGTTTCACCCACCCAGTACATCGTTTCGTGGCCCCATAGGGAGCTCCACCGAAGGTCCCCGTGCCACCGCTCGCATGCGTCCGCCACCACGCAGCACAGCCCTTGCTGACCGCGTCTCACCCACCCAGTACAGCGTTTCGTGGCCCCACAGGGAGCTCCACCGAAGGTCCCAGTGGCACCGCCCGCATGCGTCCGCCACCGCCCAGCACAATTGCGGCATTCACAACTGCATATGGTTGGGTCCTTCGCCAGGCTAATTTTTTTCTCGCCCGGCCAAATTTCCGATGGGAGTGGCGGACACGAAGCATGCGCCGCGCCGGAGCAACACTGCCACTTTCACGCAAAATGTGCGCGGCGCACGGGCGAGACAAACATCGTTGTGGCTCGCGCGCGGCGACGATCGATGCCACTTTTTGGCGACTCGGCGAGCGAAACATATGCGTCGTGCCTAAGCGGGAAACCACATCCACGCGAAATCTGCACGGAACTTGGCCTGGGACGCCGATTCGCCCGTTCGCGCGCGGCTCCGCTCGCAACGTTTGGGCGATTGAACAACGTGCGCCACGCCCAACCGGAAGCGCAAGTTTCAGACAAAATCTGCGCGGCGCCTGTGCGAGAGCTACGATTCGCCCGATCGCGTACGTCCCCCTATTGTGGACGCACTGGCGGGCGACAGTTGTGCGTCGCGCCCGAGCGGAATGTCAGCTGTCAAGAGAAATGAGCGCGCGCGGCACAGAGGCGAGAGCGACATTTCGTGCTTTCGCGCGCGATGTGCGCCGCGTCCAACTCCTGCCGCGCATTCTGCAATGTCAACACAACAACGGCCGTGGTGAGAGGAAACGCGCCGTCTTCGTATTGCATTTTGATGAGAAGGGTGGACGGCCCCAGACACGGGGGCTATCAGACAGCTCGGCGGCAGAGAAGGCATCTTTACAGACCGTCAGGTAAAGTTGGTAAGATTTGTGCGGGCTGCGTGACTGGATCTGCCTGGAAAGGAAGCGTGACTGAATCAACGCATGACCAAGGTCTGAGCCTGACGATGATGACGGCGATGATGAAGACGACGACGCCGGCGAAGTCCAATGATCAGAACGCGCGACGGCCAAAACGTCGGAACCAGGAGGAGCAGCTCAGTAGTAAAGTTCCACAAGGAACCGCCTGAGGAAAGTTCTGGAATGAGCCGCCTGGTTAAACTTCTACAATGAACGCCTAGATCAAATTCTAGATGGAGCCTCCCCCCCCTGTCGCGCCTGCTCCGTGCCCCCTGCGTACCTCGGAGTCCTTCGCTGCCTCTAGAGTATCATACAAAGGTACAGTGGTCCGACAGGATCCGTGCCAAACACGCTATGTTCCCACCACTCGGGCCCGTCCCAAACCCATCGGATTTGCATAGGATTCGCTCATCAAGCATCGGAACCGCATGCGATTCGTACCTGGATCCGACGCCCGAGGCGAGGTTGACACCCCCGAGTGGGGACCCTCGTCAACGTCTGCAGTGGCCCCCTACACTCGTTTTCGGGCGTCCCAGACCCATCGAACTCGCATAGGGTTCGTCCAACAAGCATCGGATCCGCGTAGGACCCGTGCCCAGATCCGACGCCCGAGGCGAGGTCGACACTCCCCAGCGGGGACCCTCGTCAACGTCTGCGGGGGCCCCTGCAATCGTTTTCGGGCGCCCCAAACCAATCGAATTCGCAAAGGATCCGTCCAACAAGTATCGGATCCGCAGCGGATCCGTACCCAGATCCGACGCCCGAGGCGAGGTCGACACTCCTGAAAAGGAAACCCTCGTCAACGTCTGTGGGGGCCCCTGCATTTGTATTCGAGCGCACGACGCTGCGCTCATCGCTCGCGACCTGGGCTCCAGGAGCGCCCCAATAGGGCCAAAAAGGCTTCAAACATGTCTCCGGAATGGCTCTGAGATGCCGAGATGCCTCTTCTTCTAAGAGGCTCGCGGGTCGAAAGCTCCACGAAGGCGTTATGGCTGACTGGTCGTTTCCATCGTCGCCTTCACCGTCGTCTCCTTCTTCCTCCCCCATCCTTCTACTGGTATGTTATTTACCTAACAGCGAAGACCATGATAGGTTTCTAGTGGGCTCAAAAGAGAGCATCTTTACTCCCCAAGGGGGTCTGGGCGGATGCCGGGGAGAATCCGGGGACTCCCCGGGACTCCCCAGGGGGGTCTGGGCGGGTGCTGGGGAGGATCGGGGGACTCCCCAGAACACCACTCCCTGGCCGCATTTTGAATGCCCAGAGCCAACTGAAGGCCACTTCGTGTTCTTCGTGTTCCCAGAACACCATTCCCAGGCCACATTTTGAATGCCCGGAGCCAACTGTAGGCCACCTCGTGTTCTTCGTGTTCCCAGAACACCATTCCTGTACCATATTTTGCTTGCCCAGAGCCAACTGTGGGCCACTTCGTGATCTTCGTGTTCCCAGAACACCAGTCCTGTGCCATATTTTGAATGCCCGAGCTGAGGCAGGCTGAGGACGAGACAGGCTGAGGCCGAGGCAGGCTGAGGCTGAGGCTGAGGCACGCCGAGGCAGGCTGAGGCTGAGGCTGAGGCAGGCTGAGGCTGAGGCAGGCTGAGGCTGAGGCTGAGGCCGAGGCAGGCTGAGACTGAGGCTGAGGCTGAGGCTGAGGCAGGCTGAGACTGAGGCTGAGGCAGGCTGAGGCTGAGGCTGAGGCTGATGCAGGCTGAGGCTGAGGCAGGCTGCTGAGGCTGAGGCAGGCAGGCTGACGCTGAGGCAAGCCGAGGAGGCTGAGGCTGAGGCTGAAGCTGAGGCAGGCTGAGGCTGAGGCTGGCTGAGGCTGAGGCAGGCAGAGCCGAGGCAGGCTGAGGCTGAGGCAGGCTGAGGCAGGCTGAGGCTGAGGCTGAGCTGCTGAGGCAGGCTGAGGCTGCTGAGGCAGAGGCTGAGGCTGAGGGCTGAGGCTGAGGCTGAGGGAGGCTGAGGAGGCAGGCTGAGGCTGAGGCCGAGGCAGGCTCAGGCCGAGACAGGCTGAGGCTGAGACTGAGGCTGAGGCTGAGGATGAGAGAGGCAGGCCGAAGCTGAGACAAGGTGAGGCTGAATGGGGGGGGAAGAGGGGGGGGAGGAGGGGGGGCTGAGGCAGGCTGAGGCCGAGGCAGGCTGAGGCCGAGGCAGGCTGAGGCTGAGGCTGAGGCAGCCGAGGCAGGCTGAGGCTGAGGCTGAGGCTGAGGCAGGATGAGGCTGAGGCAGGCTGAGGCTGAGGCTGACGCAGGCTGAGGCCGAGACTGAGACTGAGGCTGAGGCTGAGGCTGAGGCTGAGGCAGGATGAGGCTGCGGCAGGCTGAGGCTGAGGCTGAGGCTGAGGCTGAGGCTGAGGCTGAGGCTGAGGCAGGATGAGGCTGAGGCAGGCTGAGGCTGAGGCTGACGCAGGCTGAGGCCGGGGCAGGCTGAGGCTGAGGCTGAGGCTGAGGCTGAGGCTGAGGCTGAGGCAGGATGAGGCTGAGGCAGGCTGAGGCTGAGGCTGAGGCTGAGGCTGAGGCAGAGGGAGGCTGAGGCAGGCTGAGGCTGAGGCTGACGCAGGCTGAGGCCGAGGCAAGCTGAGGCTGAGGCTGAGGCAAGCCGAGGCAGGCTGAGGCTGAGGCAGGCTGATGCTGAGGCAGGCTGAGGCTGACGCAGGCTGAGGCTGAGGCTGAGGCTGAAGCTGAAGCTGAGGCCGAGAAGCCGAGGCAGGCTGAGGCTGAGGCAGAGGCTGATGCTGAGGCAGGCTGAGGCTGAGACAGGCTGAGGCTGAGGCTGAGGGAGGCTGAGGCTGAGGCAGGCTGCGGCTGAGGCCGAGGCAGGCTCAGGCCGAGACAGGCTGAGGCTGAGACTGAGGCTGAGGCTGAGATGAGAGAGGCAGGCCGAAGCTGAGACAAAGTGAGGCTGAAGGGGGTGGGGAAGAGGGGGGAGGAGGGGAGGCTGAGGCAGGCTGAGGCCGAGGCAGGCTGAGGCCGAGGCAGGCTGAGGCTGAGGCTGAGGCAAGCCGAGGCAGGTTGAGGCTGAGGCTGAGGCTGAGGCAGGATGAGGCTGGGGCAGGCTGAGGCTGAGGCTGACGCAGGCTGAGGCCGAGGCAGGCTGAGGCTGAGGCTGAGGCAGGCTGATGAGGCCGAGGCAGGCTGAGGCTGAACTGAGGCAAGCCGAGGCAGGCTGAGGCTGAGGCTGAAACTGAGGCAGGCTGAGGCATCCGTAGGAATCCATAGGAATCCTTAGGAATCCAGAGGAATCCTTAGGAATCCGTAGGCATCCTTAGGAATCCGTAGGCATAGGTAAGCATCCTCAGGAATCCTTAGGGCTCCCTAGGAATCCCTAGGAATCAGGATTCCTAAGGTTTCCGAAGGATTCCTATGGATTCCTAAGGATGCCTAAGGATGCCTTAGGAATCCCGGGGAATCCTTATGATTCCATTGGATCCTAAGGCCGTTGCCACTGCGACTGTCATTGCGAATGCGACTGCGACTGCGAGAACAGCAGAATTCCACAACTGGATTCTCACCTGAATCTTAAGGGGAATGCTTCCAGATATGCTTATCCACATCGCTGTTAGGCTGCTTTGCTGGGATGTGTTTGCTCTGGTTCGCCTCCTCCTTCTCCTCCCCCCCCTCCTCCCGTATTATTGTTCCTCCTCCTCCTCCTCCTCCTCCTCCTCCTCCTCCTCCTGTTGCCTAAGATCGCCTCCCCGCCCCCAGAGGGTCCCCAAACAACTCCAGGAGGGCCCCCAGGAGACCCCAATGACGCCAGTGAAACATGGGAGCAGATGCTGACTCATTCAACGCATGCTCCCTCCGCTTCTGCGCCCGCGAAACGCCTCTAAGGTGGCTGTTGCACTGCATGCTTCTACAGTTCGCCGATCATGGCAACTCGCCTGGCGATCGTTCCTGGACGGGCTGGTTGGGATACGCGAGTCGTCAACGATTCACTGTTCGGGGGGTCGGCTGAGTGGCGTAAGCCTCCTGCATATTTCTACGCTAGGAATATCTCTATTTCCCTCTCTCGACTTCTTGGAATACATACCCACATAATAATTGTGCAATCTGGGGCCATGCGACCTCCCCTGAACGGGACCCCCTGAGGGTCCCCTGGGCTTCCAGGGGCTCCTGGAAGTCCCTGCTGGGCCTAGGCAACGGGCCCAAATCGTTCAGGAGGGCGGCCGAACGGCCCCACGAGGGCTCCAAGAAGCCCCAGACTCCCACCAGACGCCCGAAGACGAGCCAAAAAACACCCTCAAGAGGCATTCGAAACTCAAAAAACGTGAGCTCCAAGTGGGTGCTTGCATGATTTGGAGGGTGCCCTGTTCTTCGGTATTCCAAGCGTCCGAAACCTCCCAGGAGGCATGAACATCGCCCCACAACTGCCCCAAAAAGCCTCCAGGCAGCCCACCCAAGAAAACCCCAAGACGGCCCAACAGGGTCCCAAAACGGCCAGAGGAAAGCCCCATGACGGTCCAAGATGACCCCGAGGGCCTCCCGACGATTCCCAAATCGTGACCTGGACGTGCACGGAGACCGCGGTTGGAGGCAGGGTGGCCCGAGGAAGCCCCCAGAGGCCCACAGAAGGCGCTCAAAAAGCCTCAAGAAAGCCACAAGAAGCTTTTATTTTTTCCGCGAGGCTTCCAAGAGGCTCTCTAAGGAGGAGCCTCCCCAAAAAGAGCTGAAGAGGATGGGGAAGAATTGCCAGGGCACGACGAGAAAGAGGAGGATGAAGCGGAAATATGAACGAATGACAACGCATTGCATTAGAGCACCGACGATGTCGGGAAAGGCAACACGAAGTTGTCGCCAAATTTCCTTGACCTCCAGGCCTCCCTGCCTGCATCCCGAACTCCAAGGACCAAGGTGCATGGCGCGAAGCGCCAATGCAGTCTTGTACATGTGTATGTATGCATGTATGTATGTATGTATGTATGTATGTATGTATGTATGTATGTATGTATGTATGTATGTATGTATGTGTGTATGTATGTTTGCATGCATGCATGCATGCATGCATGCATGCGTATATATATATATGTATGTATGTATGTATATATACACACACTAAGGTTCGACGATTATGGGCCCAACTTCGCCGCCGAACGCAGCCCAAACAGGCCCAGATACTGGCCCACTTTCAAGCGAGACAGGACGGGGCTGCGGCACAGCGCGGGACTGCTCGCGCTTGGGCCGTCCAGAAGCCCGCCGGACGGCCTCGGGCCCATCTTCGGCCCTTTATCGGCTCTTTTCGGGGCCTTCCTGAGCCCTGGTTGGCCTCTTCTGAGCCGTCTTCAAGCCTTCTTGGGTCCATTTGGGGCGGGCCCTCGCGCCGTCGAGGGGTACGGGGGCCGCGCCCGGTACATCTAGAGCCGTCTACATATTATATCGACCATGTTCGACACATTCGGCGAGAACTGGAAATGGCGGGCGTTGAACGGAAGCGGTTTCAATATGTATGCGTGTTATGGGGCCACGAAGCGCTGTACTGGGTGTGGCGGACGCATGCGGGCACCCCCTCTGGGGCCTTCGGTGGAGCCCCCCCTATGGGGCCATGAAACGCTGTACTGGGTGTGGCGGACGCATGCGGGCACCCCCACTGGGGCCTTCGGTGGAGCTCCTTATGGGGCCACGAAACGTGTGAGGGGTGCGCCAAAGTGAGGGGGGTGACGGGAGGAGGGAGGAGGAGGAGGAGGAGGAGGAGGAGGAGGAGGAGGAGGAGGAGGAGGAGGAAGAGGAGGAGGAGGGAGGGGAGGGAGGGAGGAGGAGGAGGAGGAGGAGGAGGAGGAGGAGGGAGGAGGAGGATGAGGAGGAGGAGGAGGAGGAACGCGGGGACCGTCTCTTCAAAACGAGGTCCCAACACCACAGCATGGTTTGGAACTACATGTTCGCCTCCTGAGGGCCTCGTGGGAGTCCTTTGGGTGACATGTTGGCCGTCTTGAGGCCCTCTTGGGCTGTCTTCAAGCCATGTTCGACCAATTTTGAAACGCTCTTGTGCGGTCTTGGGCTATTTTGGAGCGCTCTCGGGCCATCTTGGCGCCCTCTTGGACGTCTCTCGGGCCCTCTCGTCGCCCCCTTCCCCTTCTTTGACGCGTTCTGGCGCCGACGGGTTCAAAACGGCCGGATTCGAAATCAGTTCACTCCAGGCCCCCCTCCCCATCTGCAGGTTATGCTTATGTTTATACGTATACTTACATGTATGTTTGTAGTATGTATGCATGTATGTATATACGCATACACTTATATAGATGTATGAACAAATGCACATATATATATACAAGTATACAATCATATATATATATATATGTATACACATGTGTGTGGAATAAGGATGGGCGGAGGGCAGACGCCGAAGCCTTCCGCTCACAGCTTGCTGCGCGTCTGGCCCCAAGTTGGCAGCTCCCGGGCCTTCTCCAGGGAAGGCAGCCCGCCGTCCTGCCAGGGCACGCCACCAACTCGTGCTCCGCCTTCACCCTCCTTGCAGCTTCACCTTCCCCACCGTTGCTCCCTCCTCTCTCTTCATCCCCCCCTCCCTGCTGTCTTTACCCATCACTCTCATACCCCTGCTGCCGGATGCCAACTATGTACTTGTTTTTATGTGTATATATATAAATACATGCACACATATATAATCACAAATAAATGAAAACGCATACACACACACACTATACACATTGGCCCGGGCCAGGCCCAGGATGGGCCTGGTCAGGGTCGGTGCACATGTATAGCGCTCGACACCCCCCCGACTCTGATACACCACGTCTGATCATCAGCGTTGAACGTGGAAAGAGGAATATGATGATGACGATGATGATGACGATGACGATGACGATGACGATGACGATGACGATGACGACGATGATGATGATGATGATGATGATGATGCTGATGCTGATGCTGATGCTGATGCTGCTGCTGCTGATGATGACGATGATGATGACGATGACGATGACGATGACGATGACGATGACGATGACGATGACG
>CAUYUJ010020758.1:87746-130246 GCA_963575745.1 Prorocentrum cordatum | reverse complement strand
TTGGGGTGGGGTTAGGAATCCTTCGGTGAGATTTCTCCCGCGTCCAAGCTGAGCTATATCTTGATCATTATGGTGTTGTAGAAACATACGTGTTCTAGTCTACGAACAACACGGTTACTCAAATTTCGGGCGCTTGGTTTGGTATTATCATCAGTTTACAACGCTCAGATTTGAACAATTGTAGTGGCAGTTTCTATTATATATGAATATTTCGGCGGATAGAAGTGGGCGATCAAACCCGCGCGGGTGTCGAATATGATGTTTCTGCGTTTTCATAATCATAAATGATTGCGTTTCCCGAATCTGAAATTGAGCACCCTGGAGTTTGACTTGGGCAACCCCCAAGAATTCGGCAGCGGGAGAAGGCGGAGGAAGGAGACAGTGACTGGGGGGGGCGAGGAGGAGGAGACATGAGGACGGGGCGGGGAGGGGTAACTTTTCGGCGGACTTGTGAATTCTCACAGGGGAGGTGCTCATCGTGAAAACACAACGTGCGATGGACCTCCCACGTTCCCAGGGCTACGATCCATCGTGAATTCACGGCTGCGTCGTGAAACAGCGTTTTCCATAGCCGCTTTGGCTCATGTGTACTCATGGCCTCCAGCTTGGAATCCAGCATCGTAAGATCCCTCTCCAGACTTGTTGTTGAGAGCCCTGATGGTGCGGGGGGGCTGTGGATCCAGAGAGAATGTTTGATTCAATGGCTTTCGTCGATGCGTCTTACGAAACCTGAACGGTATATTGACACGTGCTTTAGAGACGAGCGCGTTGAGGTGCTTCGTTATTCAGATGCCAGTGCGCTGTGTGATGTAACTGTTGTGCCACTGCTGGCAGAGTTCTGTGGATTGTCCAGCGGCTGGGTCCACTGGGGCAGGGTATTGCCTGCGGTCAGCGCCAATTTCAATGTCCTTCGGCACCGAACTGCGGCTGCCGGCGGCGTGGCGGTGGGGGCCGATGCTGCGGGAAGTGCGCCGCCGGAGGAAGGTCAATCTGCAATTGTTGCACATCAGCCTCCATATCCTGATGTGGATGCAGGCGTTATCGCCCCAAGAGGATCGGACATCTCGGGCGACGACGCCGCCGCTGAGATATTGTTCACAAAAGATATCGTCGTGGCAATGTCAAAGGAGGCCTTGGAAGCTACCGTGCTGCGGCTATCTGCGAGGCTGGCTCGGGAATCTAGGCTCTCCTCGGCAAGGCAGTCACGGGCAGACCAATATCACAAATCACTGGTGAAGTCGGACAAGCGCGCCGATAAGGCAGAATCAGAAGTTGAACGATTGACGGCCAAGATGACAATCCAAATGCGCGACAAACTTTTTAGAGGCCCAGCCAATCGCTATCTGTCTTTACGTGGAGGCTTTTCGCTCGCTCTTCGAAGGACGATTTCCAACGTGGGGTCGGCCAAGCTCGGATTGATCCTTCAAGAGGATATCGGGAGACGCGCTATCACTAGCGCTGAGATTCGGTTGAGGGCGGCCCTTCTCGCATCGACCAAAGAGTTCAATCATTCCAATCGCGTGCGGCTTTCTCTTGAACGTGACGTGGATCCAGAGGACTGCGACATACCTCAATCCATTCCAGCGGCCTTGCGGGAGCTTCCATCGTGGAGGTTCAGCATGTACGTCCTCCGCGGCGACGCGACCAACTCACAGGTCTGGCAGAAACAGAAACTTCGTACCCAAGAGGTTCGGAGCTATTTTGCGTGCGAGCCTATATTTCCATGGAGTGACTTTCGCAGCGCTATGGGCTCTATCGAATACTCTTGCATGGTCTCGGACATACTTGTTGTTGGAAAGTCCAGCGGAGGTGGCGTTGGAACGCTCGGCATGGTCGTGAAGCAAGCAGAATGTGTGGGCGTGAGGTGCTTGAGCAGTCGGTCTGGAGATGCGCGGCTGGACATTGAAGCAATCCTTGACGCTGACAACCAAGCTCCCCTGCCCCTGGAGGACGTTCCCGGCGCCCCTGGGGGCAATGCAGAGGAGCGTATCGTAGAGCATGGTTTGCAGCCACGCTCTCGTCTGGATCCGTTCACTGGCCCGCGCGTCCTCACCCTCATTTCGAGCACGACGGACGGCGGGTCGGACGAGGTCTACTGCCGGCGGTTGGTGCAAGCGATGTTCTTGCGAGATCCAAGTGCATGGGTGATCGAGTCAAACTGCATGCAGCACCAATACAACCTGATAATATTGAGCAGTATCAAGATCGCGAACGACTTTATGGAGAGGCTCACTACACACAAGTACTTGCCAGTTTTGACCAAGCTGATGCATTTGTGGAGGGAGAAAGCAGTGCAGATACATTTAACATGGGCGGGGTTGTTCGGAGCAGGAAACGCAGCATTCTGCGCGAAGGTACCTCCGAAATGCATTTCGGGCAGATGGGGATACATCACTCGCTGTGAGCGCTACGTGCTGGAGGGGTCGATGACACATTTGCAGGATGTCTTGAAAACCGTGCTCGTGGTGGACCCGAAGGTCAAGAAGAGGAAAATCGACGACCCCATGGAAGTTCAGGCTGAGGCCACTGCTGCATACAAGGAGCAGATGAGCAAATGGTCGGCAGACGTTTTGGAGGGCATCAGTCATGCTGCATTTTTCGTGGTACTGATGATCCTCAGCAAGGCCAGGGAACCTTTAGACCACTTCCACCTTTTCCTCCAAAGAACGCACAAGGGCCAGGACGTCCCCGGCACGCTCGCGGAGTTGGTCTGGGGCAAGGCCCATGAGATTCACAGGGATCTCATGGATAGGACGAATTTGTCATGGTGGTCCGATGTCTTGGACACCCTACCGCTGTCAGACCAGACCACGTACACCGATCTGATCCTTGCAGTGACGTCGTCGCATCTAGCTGATTATGAGATGCGAGTGGTGGATCGTTTGTTGCAGCTTGACATCCAACTCCTCTGGCTCGCCAAGAAGCCGCCAGGCGAGCAGCACGAGCTGCGAGCTGCTACGTGCGCGAGCTTTCTCTCTGCAGATACGGGCGCGATGCCGCTGCTGGCGCTCAAAGTTAGAACGTTGTTCCAGAAAGAACTTGAGTATTGCGTGCAAACCGGCGGGATGTTGCCGACAAGTTTATGGTGCATAGCGCGCACTCTGGCGGCCGGATGGGCGGCTGACACGCAGGACATCGAGAGTATCAACTCGGTCATCAAGGACGCGTGGGAATGCAAGCCGCGCGTTACGAGGGGAGGTGGAGGAGTAGGAGGAGGGAAGAGGGGAGGGATGGGAAGGATGACGACGACCGACGAGGGACGACGAGACGAGGAGGGGGAGGAGGAGGAGAAGGAGAAGGAGGAGGAGGAGGGAGGAGGAGGATGAGGATGAGGATGAGGAGGACGACGACGAGAGGGAGCGGGGTGCTCATCGTACTCCTCCTCCTCCTCCTCCTCCTCCTCCTCCTCCTCCTCACCCCCTTCCTCCTCTTCGCCGTCCCCCTCGCCCATCCCCATCCCCCTTGGGGTCTTTGTTGCGGGCCCCGCCCCCCTAGGAGGTTGTCCGGAAGGCGCCGAAGATCGGATTGGCCTTGCTCGACTCGCGCGTGGGGACCCTTAAGTCCATGCGGATGGGTGCGCGTGGGGCGTGCGTCAAATGGAGCAAGCTAGCCGATCACTTCAATGCCGTGTTAGATTCAGCTGTCGAGTCCGCCGCGAAGGTCGACAGCATCTTGCTTCCTACTAGGTTTGTGACGCCTGAGCCCATCGCAGATATATCTCCTGCTCCAGGCGCGGGGCGGGACGTATGAAAACCACCCAACAATAACAATTTCAACGGCATGTTGGTCGGGTCAGGGCCCCTTCAGGGCCCCAGGGGGTCGGCTCCTCCACCGTTTCCTCCTCTTTCTCCTCCTCCTTCTCCCCTAAGGCCCTCCCTCCTGTTCTCGCTCCTCCTTCTCATTATCCACTGATCTCTCTCGTTGCCCTCTCCTCTTTGCGCTCGCCTCAGGTGCTGACGTTGCTGGTCGACATCACTCCACGCGAGCTCTGCAGTGGGGGAAATACTACAACACGAAGCTGGCAGCTGCTGTGCGCAAGCGTCGCGCTGACCGCCCCCTGCAACAACTGATCGTGCAGCTGCCAACTGGGGACGGGGATTCGGTTTCGAAATATTTTGTGAGCAAGGTACATGGATACACAGTTTATGTGCGGGAGATGGTGAAAACGGGCAGCAGATATACCTTCGCGGGCAATGACGAGGACTTTGACTCCGACGAAGAGGACCCCAAGCTTCACCTTTACACGAAGTCAGCGACGATGGCTTTCGCTGATCTCCACGACAAGCTGGACGGTCTCAAACCGGTGGTTCTATTCGATTGCATGATCGCGGCCGGGAGAGTCAATAACGAGTCTAACGAGATGAGTCTGTTCGATCTCGACGCCTCCATCGTCCTCAAAGTGAAGAAGACGGCTCCAACAGGCAGCGAGGGATGGGGCCAAGCAAATCGGGCCCCAATGATTGGTTTCTTCCGACCTTGTTGGAGGTTATTTTGTTGCTCCTTTTGGGCCTTCTGGGCCCCTGGAGGCATCTTGGGCTTGGGCCGTCTTGAGGCCACGCCGCCCCCCTTCCCCCCACGAACCCCGTGAACCACGACGACGACGACGACGAGACGACGACGACGACGACGACGACTACGACGACGACGACGACGACGACGACCGTGAGCATGCCGCAGAAAGAAACATCTTTTTGAATCTTTCGCAGCGCAGGCGCCGCGGCCGCAGCGGGGGCGCTGCCAGCGCTACCGGCGCTGGCCGTCGCGGCGGCAGGCGAGCGGGACGACTTGGACGACGACGACGAAATCGACGCGCCGCTCGAGTCTGCGCTGGGCGAGATTATGGAGGGCATCGACGAGGACACGGAGGAGGAGGAGGAGGAGGAGGAGGGGGAGGAGGAGGAGGAGGGAGGAGGATGGCGAGGAGGAGGAGGAGGAGGAAGGATGGAGGATGGAGGATGGAGGAGTGATGAGGGGGATCTCCTCCTCCTCCTCAGACTCCTCAGCCCCCTCCCCCTTCCACTCTCACCATCCTTCCTTCGTCGTATCTGCCTCTTCCTCCTCCTCCTCCCCCCTCTGCCTTGAGTGGAGGAGAAACTCCTGAAGGAGATGGAAAAGGAGGGCGGCATCAAGTCTGCGGATGCCAGACGGGCAGAGGAGGTGGAGGAACAGAGGGGCGAGGCGGCATCGGAGCTCATGGGGCATCCCATCAAAACAGGGCCGACACTGAAAAAGAAAGGCGGGGGGCCGACTGGCCCCAAGCACATTCAATTGACGAGTGCCCAGCTTGATGCAGCTATTGCAGCCGTCCTTGGGCCCCCCCAAGCAGCGCCCAAAGTGGAGAGCGCCGGCGAGACGGAGACTTACGCAGCTGGGATCTCGAATGCCGATGTTGGCGTCGCGCACGCCCTCGTGAGTAGTGCGTGCTCGAGCGTATCAGGGGGCGCAGCTGCCAACGACACCAAGCTGGGCCAGCTCCAACTAGCAGCTCAGAACGTGAGCAGGTGTGGCGTGTATCCAAGTATGTTATGTGGGGGGGGGGGGGGGCCCAAGAAGGCGGGGGCGGGGAAATAATCGCATTCTGGAAGACAGAGGCCATCCATTGGACTGAGGAGACCTCAGATTCCTTATCTACGAGCGCCCCCTACCTTCTGGTCCGCCCCCTCCCTTCCGGACCCCGTTCCTCCCCTGCCTGGTTCGCTACCCCTTCCCTCCACCCCCCCTGGCCCAGCGTCGGGGTTGCCCTCTCACTCCTCTCAAGCCTGCCCCTTCTCGCAGAGGCTCGTGTCGACGTGGACGGCGGAGGTTGCCAAGTCCGCCGAGAGCTTGGACCGCCTCATCGGCGTCACTGATCCAGCATTCGGGCAGCAGCTGAAGGCAGCAGCTGCGAAAGGGGGCATGTCTCTCATTGAAGACACCACAGACACGAATGTGCCAGTCAAGTATGTGTGTTGGAGGACGCCAGAACCCCCTGGCATGGGCGTGCACATTCCAATAAAGAATGGTAAACCGTTGTGGTACCCAGAGGTTTCGCTGAAATCGATGGAGAAACAATTTGCTGACTGCATTATTATCCATCCCAACGTTCTCAAACAGGAGAAACTTAAGATACTTCGGGATGACGAGCCTACGTGGGCAGCTCGAGTGAGGAAGATCTGGTCGCTCTGTGTAGACGTTAGAAACACTGCGCACGTGCAAGGATTGTTTTGCAATGCTTGCGAGGCCGAGATATCCCTCGCGAGGCTTGCGTCGGATGACGAAGCGATCGATCAGTGCCCGTTCTGCTGCGTGTCGTTTCACACGTCGTGCGCGACTGCTGTGTTGGAGTACGCGCGCGATGACATATGCGCCACTGCTTATACATTGAAAGTGCAGGCTGCGTGCAAGGCATCGTCTGCTGCTGCGTCGTCGTCGTCGTCGTCAGCAGCAGAAGCAGCGCCTGCACCGCCTGCTCCAGCTCAGGCCCCAGCGAGTGTGCGATGGGAAGCGCCAGCTCCAGGGATCTCACAGGAGGCCTGGCGAGCGGCCCTTTGCAAGCTATGCCAGGCACGCGTTGCGTTGTAGGGGCTGCGAGGCGCGGTCGACAGCACGAACTGCATTAACACTAATAATAAACACGTGCCATATACACACATGTACATGCATGCGCATACGTATGAGCTGCGACACGCGCATGCACACTCGCACGAACATCATCATGGGACCCCAGGGACCCATGCACGGGAGCATGGCGCCGGCGCGCAACTTGCGCGTCATGTGTTTCTGTGTCCAGTCCACTCCCTTGTTGTCCTCCTCAATATCTCTGCTCTATCCCACGCCACCCCCTCGTCCCACCCTCGACTCTCCTCCGCGCTGGTTTCACCGTTTCACCGTTGCTGGTGCAGCCACGAGCGCTACGGCGCGCGCATTAGCAAGTACACTCCCGAGCAATGGGCCAAAGAGCAGGCGGGAGAAGTAAAACGATGAGGGGAGGGGGCGAATTGTGCAAGCGCTGTTTGGGAATCCATGGCGTCTGATATGTATGCTGGATGAACGCTCGCTTGGCTATGCTATGCAATGCATCGCTGCGCGTGGGATTTGCGTGGCCCTTGGAGAAGAAGTAATGCGCGATGCATCGGCGATGCAGTCGGCCCTTCATCAGTGTGCGGGATGCATCGGCGATGGATGTCGGTCGGCTCTTTCTTGGCCACCCCACCCCTCTGGCCCTTCTGGGCTCGGTCGCTGCCGCAGCCGGTATCGCAGTCAGTCAGCCAGCTGCGCCCTTGTGCTTCCACCGCCCACCGCTACTACTACACCTGGGACCAGCTGCTCGATCGAGAGGCGCCCCCGGCAGCCTCTCTCAAGTACTCGTCGTCGTCGTTGTCGTTGTCATTGCCGTCGTTGCCCGCGGCCTCGGTGGCGCGCAGCAGCATCGCTCTGGGGGCGCGGGGCAGAGAGCCAGAGTCCGACAGAGTCCGGAGTCCCTGGCCTTCTCCTCTCCCCAGCCCCACTACCGCTGCCGCCGACCTCCTCCTCCATGTCCTCGTCGTCACGTCGTCCTCTTCCTCCTCCTCCCCCTCCCCACCCCTCACCCGTCCATGGCCCATCGTCTCAGCAATTTGGAGGAGAGTTGTTGTGTAGATAGAGTTACACAATTACACTTGCAGCTGCAACCACCACTCACAAGCCAGCCAACTCTCGAAGCTGAAGAAGCTTGCAATCAGTCCGCTGGTGCCCGGTGCCCCAGGGTGCGGCTCGTGGTGCAAGGTTGGGGTGCCGAAAGACTGAGCCGTGCCTCAAACGTCCGCCTACCTACTACGCTGAGAAATGAGTGGACCGTCTGAGCAGAGGAGCAGAAAACGCGAGCCCAGGCCCCATGCTGCCTATCTCCCTATCCCATCCCCGGACCTCCATCCCTGGGTCCCTCATTCATCCCCTCATCCCCTCACTCACTCCTGGTGTCTGGTGACTGGGCACAGGCTTGTTCTTTCTGCTCCTTGCCGGGCCGTGGTTGGCCATTGCCCGGCCCAGGTAGCGATGGGTCCAGGTGCCGCCTCGAGATGGCTGCAATCGCTCAGCGTGAACGAGTCGCCCGCCTCGAGGCCGAGATAGCCGAGGCTGTCCAGGCCAGGGCCGAGGCAGATGAGGCCGCTGCTGCGCAGCAGTAGTAGTAGTAGTAGTAGTAGTAGTAGTAGTAGTAGTAGTAGTAGTAGTAGTAGTAGTAGTAGTAGTAGTAGTGGTAGTAGTAGTAGTAGTAGTAGTAGTAGTAGTAGAAGTAGTAGTAGTAGTAGTAGTAGACCTGGCGAGCGGGGGCCAGCTAGATAACTGAGGTGGGTAACTCCTCGTTTCGTTTGCTGAGGGCAGGGCTCCACGACTCCTGATACGCCCGCCCCTCAGGTAAGAGCGACACAGCGCGAGCTGCAGGAGAATTCGAGGCTGTTTACTCTCAAGCACGCTTCAGCAGCTATTCAGGCACATGCCAGCCTTCGAGGAACCAATCGTCGACGACGGCGCCCGTCGTCAGATCATAGACACACCTTGTTTCCTGACGCAGGACCCACCCCCGCTGTCGCCATTCCCCAACTGCCCTGACATCCTTGAGCTTCCGAGGCCGCCATGGCCGCCATTTTGGCGCATCGAGGCCGAGGGGCTGCCTGCTTCCACGGTGGTGCCGATTGGTGCCGCCGTGTCGTCGTTCTTCGGCGTGGAAGAACTGCTCTGGCTCTGGTCTGGAGGGCGCCTGGGAGGTTACAACCCTAGCCTCTACTACACCCTGTGAGAAGCATTGTGAGAGGGGCTCGTTGCCGCAACACTTGTTGCCTCCCTTGTGAGGTGCATCCAATACAAGCGGGTCCACGGTGTGCACGCGCACAGATTCTGGTTCCGGCGGGCGGAGACCATTTCCTATTGGCAATGACTGCAGGCCAACGGCCCACAGAAGTGGAGGAGGAGGAGGAGGAGGAGAAGGACGAGGGCGGCCAGGAGGGATATGAGAGTAGGGTGAGTGAGAACAGGACAGGGTTAGGAGAGGGGAGGGGTGACAGAGAAGCAGAAGGCTTCAGTTCGTCATTTGCACAGCGTAAGTAGTACAGCTGCAATATGGGTGTGCGGCAAGTACTGCAATTGCAATCCTACTGTACCCGTCGTAGCCAGACAGTGTCACTCAGGCGCCTGCGAGTCTGAGAAATAGAGTTGTACTCGCGCACACCAGCACCACCCCCGCCCGTTCACCTCGCTCTCTCTCCCTCTCTCAATCTCGTGATCGTGTGTGCGAGCTGGCTGCGACTACTTTATCAGTACATGTATACAATACCCTCTTGCCATCAGCGAGATCCGCTGATGACATCCTTACCTCAGCGAGATGCGCTGATGCCCCGCACCCTCACAGATACGCGCGGGCTCACCCAGTCCCTCAGTGATAATCGATGACACCCCTGTCCCTCAGCGATATGCGCTGATGTCCATCAGCTACCCAGTGCGATTCGCTGACCACCCTTACTGTCAGCGATATACACTGACGCCCTCCTGCACTCAGCGCGAGTCGCTGGCGCCCTTTATACCTTGGCGAGATGCGCTGATACACGCATGACTCAGCAAGATTCGCTGATCTACACTTCCCTCTGCGAAATTCGCTGACCACCCCAGCCCTTAGCAAACTACTCTGCTGACCGCTCCCCTCAGCTAAATGCGATGATGACTGTCCCTCTGTCACCAGCGAGATTCGCTGAGGACTCCCTACCCTCAGTGAGATGTGCGGATGCACAATGCCCTCAGTGAGATTCGCTGATCACACGCTACCATCAGCGAGATGCGCTTAGGCACTCTGCCCTCAGCGAGATGCGCTGACGACCCATGCCATCAGCGAGATTCGCTGACTCCATCAACTCCCCCTCTCTCAGCGAGATTCACTGAACACCCCTCCCCCGCATCACCTAGATGCGCTGATACACCGTGCTCTCAGCGATATTCGCTGAATCCACCCTACTCTCAGCGATATGTGCTGAAACACCATTCCCTCGGCGAGATTCGCTGAGCCGATCCCATACATCAGCGAACTGCGCTGATAACCTCTTCCATCAGCAAGATTCAAATGTGCATCATATCCTCAGCGAGATTCGCTGAGGACCCCGTCCTCTCAGCGATATTCGCTGATGGCCCCATGTCATCAGCGATATTCACTGAGGACCCCTTACCATCAGCGAGATGCGCTGATGCAACATAACTTCAGCGAGAGTCGCTGACCACCACCACCCCCAGGCCTCAGCGAGATTCGCTGATGGCACCTGCCCTCAGCTAGATACGCTGAGGACGTCTCATGCCCTCAGCGAGATTGGCTGAGACCCCCCTACCCTCAGCGAGATTCGCTGAGGCACCATTTCCTCAGCGATATTCGCTGATGGCACCTGCCCTTAGCTAGATACGCTGAGGACGTCGCCTGCCCTCAGCGAGATTGGCTGAGCACCCCCCCACCCTCAGCGAGATTCGCTGAGGCACCATGTCCTCAGCGATATTCGCTGATCACCACTATATCCCTCAGCGATATTCACTGATGGGAACCTTACCTCAGCTGGATACGCTGAGTACGCCCCTGCCCTCAGTGAGATTCGCTGAGGAACCCCTACACTCAGCGAGACGCGCTGATACACCCTGTCCTCAGCGAGATTCGCTGACCACCACCATTCAGCCCTCAGCGAGATTCGCTGAGGGCACCCACCCTCAGCTAGATACGCTGATGTACCCCATGCCATCAGCGAGATTCGCTGAGGACGTCCTACCATCAGGGAAACTCGCTGACGCACACTGCCCTCAGCGAGATTCGCTGAGCCCCCGTTGCTCCCATCTGCATACGCTGAAATCTCCCCTGCTCTCAGCGATATTCGCTGATGACCACCTACCCTCGGCGATGCACGCCGAGGCACCCTATCCTCAGCGAGATTCGCTGACACGCTCACCCTGCTCTCAGCGAGATTCGCTGAGACACTGTGCTCTCAGCTAGATACGCTGAGGTCTCACATGCCCTCAGCGAAACTCACTGAGGCATCCCTGCTCTCAGCGAGATGCGCTGAGACCTGTCCCACCTTGGTGCCTCAGCGAGATTCGCTGATCTTCTCTAACCTCAGCGAGACGCGCTGACGCACCCTGTCCTCAGCGAGATTCGCTGGGGACCCCCCAGCCTCAGCGAGATGCGCTGATGACAGCTACCATTAGCTATATGCGCTGATGATCTCCTCCCACCAGCGAGATTTGCTGAGACATGCCTTCCCTCAGCGAGATCCCCTGATACCATCCCGTCGTAGATCAGCTAGATTCGCTGATCCTCGCTCGCATCAGGGATATGCGCCGAGGACCTTCAGCACGATTCGCTGGAGCTTCACCACCATCATCATGACCTTCATCATCATTTCCATCATCGCCATCATCACCACCATCACCATCATCATCGTCATCATCGTTCTCATCATCATCATCATCATCAGCATCATCATCAACATCGTCGTCAACACCATCATCATCATCGTCATCATCACCATTGTGCAAGCATCACCATTATCACACTCATCCGGTCTTATATCATACGTAAACTATGTATGTGTGACTATACTGGTTATGTCGCACTGCACGGCATGTGATGCATATGCACGGCGTTATTGGTCACAACTGTAACGCACGTGCACGCTAGTGTCCCGGGCATTCACATGTGCGCGTCGCTCGTATCAGCGCGCGCGACATGTATGATGCACTTCCTCCTCGTCACAGACTCACAAAAGGGGGTGCACGCTGCGGGGGCGGCCTTGCAACATACACCAGCCGCGCAGCGTACTATGTCGTTGGAGTGCAGCAGCCTGCCCGGCACGCGTGGAGCAGTTGGAGCGAGCGAGACAGTCTCGAGACAGTCTCGATGAGAATGCGATGGAAGCGACGATACGATGAGGGGGATGCGGAGGAGGAGGAGGAGGAGGAAGAGAAGCACTGCGAGCCCTGGAGTGTCCTCCTCGTCGCCGCGTGAGGCCGCGTGGGCCCCAGTATGGGGTCCGATTCGTTTGGGCATCAGCGGGGTGTAGTGCTTCTAGACACCAGGATGGGGTCCAGAGTCCAGGGTGCGTGCAACTGCGCCTGCAACGTGGATGGGCATATGCGGACGAGGGCGGCGCTAAGTAAAACAATGGGTCCACAGTATATATGATCCATCTCCCTTTGCTCCTCGTCCTCCGCTTCCTCCTCCATCGTAACCATGTGGCTCAGCCGGCGTCCGCTCCACCAGGCCTCAGCCTGCGGGCCTGCGGGGCGTGTTGAGACGCCCAGCATGCTATCTAAGATACCACACTGCCCAGATCTCAGGACAGCGGCCAGATGGGCGGAGCACAACCTTGCATCGATGCTGGAGTACATGTGCGATAAAGGATATCCTATCACAGAGCGTGCCCTAGGGGGCGCATGCGAGCAGTGCAGTCTGTCAACGTGCTTCAGTGGAACGGGAGGGGCAGAGCTGGCCGCAGAAGGAAATGCATTATGCTTGGAGAGCTGTCTAGGCCGCCAGGGGCTTGCTAAGAGCGCAGTATGGGCGTGCGAGCTGGACGAGGAGTGTCAGCGGGAGCTCCTCCTACTTCCTCACCCTCCCACGTGTATCTTCAAGGACGTGAGCGACTGTCTCGTTCCACACGTGCGATCTTGCCTCGACGGTGGGGGGGGGCCCAGAAACGCAGCGGCGCGGTGTGAGTTCCCATAACGCCCCCTGGTGTCCCCCAGCGCGTGGGCTCGCGCGCCACGCGCTGGGTGCGCCGAGGGCGTTGCGGGAACGATCGCTGCGACAGCAGCCTTGCTTGGGCGCCTGGTAGGTAACGCGGAGGTCATGAGGTACGGCGACCTGCAGAAGATCTGGAAGCACCCCAATGTCACGTTGACGCGCATGCCAGTTGGCGCGTGCATCGTGCATCCTGGCCGAGAATGTACCATGACGAGGGCGACGGTCCACGGTGCCGGGACCGAGTGCCCTCAGTGGTCGGCGAACGGTTTACATGGCGGATGCACAGGCCGCAGGGTCACGGCATGGGGGAGTTGGGTTGCACAGCGACGTCGCGTGCAAGAGCCCGTGCTTTTTCACGAAAACGTGAGGCTGTTTCCGCTTGGCCTCCTCCAGAGTGACCTGGGGGACCTGTACATAGTGGCGGAGGAGCTGACGATGGTCGTTTGCCCATCCAAGTACGGGCACCCATATGAGAGGGTGAGGCGCCTCACGATCATGTTCCACAAGAAGTACTTCGTCACGCACCTTCCGCGGACCATCGCTATATTCGAGGACGTATCATGGGCAGAGTTTTGCGGGGCAGCTGAGAGGACGTGCGGCATGACGTGGGCCGTCTACTTCCGGTCCAAGGAGACAGACAATGACCTTCAGGCGGAGCTCGCGTGGTCCAGGGCGCGGCCGAGCCACAGTGCTGACGCGCTGGTGCCAGACAGTGAGCGGCCAGATCGCACGAGACACCAGTCCAGCTTCGACCGGGCCCTGACCGACGATAACATTCGGAACATCCAGGCCTACGAGAACATGAACCCTCAGGGCGTCTACAGCCTCGACCAACGCGCGGACGCGCACCCCCACCACTCCAACGGCAAGGATGCGATGCACACGATTCTCAAACACCCGGACATCTACTATTCGGCCCTGCATCACCGTTGGCTTTCGCCGAAAGAGCTGCTCGTAGTGCACGGGTACCCCATGGACGACGATATTTCGCATCACGGTCTCAAGTGCTCGTTCAATTTCAGTAGAGATGCCTTAAACATGCCGCCTCGCCGTAGGAATGCGATGCTGACCCAGGTAGGCAATGGCATGAGCCTTGCCACAGAATCTTTAGGATTCGCTTTCATCTGGGGCGTGATTGCCGCCGCCAGCGTTGGCCCGGGTGATCCTCCATCGAGCCCTCCAAGGGGGGGCGACCCTGGCAGCAGCGCGAGCGTCTTGGCCCAGGTCCTCAGCGACTCGCGCAGGAAGAAGAGGAGGGTCCTTCAGAAAAGGCCAACAGATGGCAGTGATGGCAGCGCGAAGTCAGTTGAAAGTGCCGCCGCAGACATTCGAAACCTCATGGCCACCAGGGCTGCCACCGGGCCCGCGTGAAACAGGTTGAATGTACAGAGCAGGTAGGACTGTCCAGAACACAGAGACGAGACGAGGTGGTCTCCGCGCAACGCAGGCAAGAAACAAAAAAACCATCCACATCGCTATTGTTAGTCAGGAGAGGAAGGAGGAGAAGGAGGCGGAGGAGGAGGGGTTGGAGTAGGAGGGAGGAGGAGGAGGAGGAGGAGGAGGAGGACAAGTCGGAGGAGGAGGAGGAGGAGGGGGAGGAGGAGGGGGAGAGGAGGAGGAGGAGGAGGTGGAAGATGGGGAACACGAGGGAATCAAGGATGATTGAGGGGCAGGAGGAGGGCGAGGAGGAGGAGGGAGAGGAGGAGGAGGAGGAGGAGGAGGAGGAGGAGGAGGAGGAGGAGGAGAGTGAGGTACCCAGACGCCAGACACATTGGAACCGAACTTGCCCTGCAACCCCATCTGACCCTGGCGTGGAGGGCCCATGGCCCCCCCGCGCATCGCGACGCATTGCCGATGCATCGATGTTTGTGCGAAAGAGGGGTATTGGCACGTTTCCCGTCGTCGTCGTCGGTGTCGTCGGAGTCGTCGCCCTCGTCGTGTCGTCGTCGTCGTCGTCGTCAGTCGTCGTCATCGTCGTCGTCGTCGTCGTCGCGATCGTGATCGTGTTCGTACTCGTCGTCGTCGTCGTCGTCGCGATCGTGTTCGTAATCGCACTCGTCGTCGTCGTCGTCCTCGTCGTCGTCGACGTCCTCACAACCTGCCTTTCAGCACCCCTCTCCCATCCGCCCCCCCCGCTCTGCTGCTCTCTTCGCAGGCGCGATGGCCGCTGCCAGCAGCGGGGACGCTCACGGTGGCCCCGCCCAGTCTTCGTCCTTTGCTGCTGGGCCGACTGCCAGCGCGGCCGCGGCCGTCCACAGCCTGGGCCCCAGGCCGAGGCTTCCGACAGCCAGGGAGATCGAGACCTTGAAGAAGGAGCTCGGCGACAGCCAGATATACGAGAAGTACTGGAAGCCGCTGGGTGAGCACCAGACGATCGAGGACTTCTCCTTCTCCTCCTCCTGCATCCTCCCTCTGGCCCCCCCTTCCTCTCCTCCTCCTCCTCCTCCTCCTCGTCCTCCTCGTCCTCCTCCTTCTCCTCCTGCCTCCTCCTATGACTCCTCCTCCTCATCTTTTTGTTGCTTCAGGATGTGTTCCCAGACTGCATGGGGAGCCGCAGGTGGAACAAGTGCTTGGACCTGTACGCGCTCAAGGACCGCGCGACCATCCACTACTTCAGTCCTAATGGCACCAAGAATTTCATCAGGTCTTGGTTCAACAATAGGCGGCAGGACCAGCTCGTGAGGGACTACGCTCAGGGGATCCTGGAATACGGGGCCAATTGGCTGGGCAGGGGTGCGGCCATCGTGATGGAGGAGCGGCGGGCTTTTAAGATCGACCTCGCTCCAGCATATCTTTCTTCTTTTCCCTCTGTCGGGTCACCCTGTCCTTCTCGCCCGCCCCTCCCTCCCCCAACAACCCTCCCCTGGTGGGTCTTGGAGCCCCCGGCCCCAGCCTCGGCCTCGTTTCATTGACCTCGCAGCCCGCCTCCATGGGGCCACGGGCGGCCACGGGGGGGGGGGAGGGCGAGCGGGCGGGAATTGCAGCCCCGCGAGAGGACCACGACGGCCTGTACCACGTGATTGCGGGGGCTACCCTCATCGAGGCCTTCTACGTGGCGTGCAATCTCTCAAAGGACAACGAGTTCGTCAAGGATGGCCTGCAGTACGGCGTGCCAGGGGTGGTGGTATTCTCCAAATTTTCCCCGGAGTTCGCCATGACGTGGATCAAAGAGAACCACAACTTCTACAACACGTTGTCAGGGGCTGCGACGTCGTGGTTGGAGTTGATGGTCAAAGTCAAAGACATCGAAGCATCGTGGGCCAGCCAGTGCGTTGTTGATGGTATTCAAGTGGACACGTGTCCCAAGACGGGACCTTTTCGATATGAAAAGCTATATGCAAACCATGTGATAGAGAAATTTCGCGGTGCTTTTCGAGGCTGGGATCATTTTCAAGCCTCCAAGGCCGCGTTCAACAAGGCCAGCGACCCTCCCCCTGAAGGTCTGGCGCTATTCGACCAGTGGAAATCTTGGGCAGAAAGAGAGGCGAACTTTTCAGATCAGGTCCCCCCGAACACGCTTGCAGAGATCCACAACGCCATCCTCACAACCATGGTATGGTTTCAGAAGAACTCCAGCGACGACGTGCACTGGCTGATCAGGGAGATCACTCTGATGTTCCTCAAGTTCGCCACCCCAGTGCCGGAGTCGTCCGAGGAAGGCGCTCTGTACCACGGGTGCATCTCGCTTACTGTGTTCGCGAAGGCCAAGAGGTACATTTCGAGCGCGAAGCTCGCGATCGGTGGCAGCGTCGCCTACAGGACTGGCTTGGAGAAGAAGCGCAAGCGGGAGTCGGAGGAGGCCGCCGCCGAGGAGGAGGCCGCCGCCAAGGAGCAGAAGCAGCAGCAGGAGGAGGCCGGCAAAGGAGGGAAGGGCGCCGGCAAGGGCGCCAGCGGCAACGGCAAAGGAGGGCGGGGCGGCAAAGGCGGCAGCAAGGCCAAGGCGAAAGCGAAGGCATCGGCGGCACCTAGGGTGAACGAGAATTTCGAGCAGACGGTGCCGACTGGGTCGGGCGGGGAGAAGAGGGACAAGCTGTTCATGGATGACCTCATGATGTGCACCCTGGCGCCGCTGGCGCCGCTGAGGAAGGATGCCATCAACAAGGGCGCGATCGCCGAGATCGTTCGCGATGGATTGAAGTTCATGCTCACGGGTAGCATCAGCCTCAACGGGAAGCAGATGAAGCTAGCGGATGCCAAATGAACCTTCCCGCCCTCCCACTCCGCTCCACCTCCTCCTTCCTTTCCCCCAACTCTGCTCCTGTCCACTTCTTTTCCCCTTCTCCCCCTCCGCCCTCTTCCACCTCCCCGCTCGCCGCTTGCTTTCCGCCCTCCTCCTCTCGCCTCCCCTCCCCTCTCCTTCTCCCCCCCCCTCCTCCTCCCCCTCTCCCCCCCCCCATCCCCCCCCCCCCCTCCCCTCGCCGTCTCACTATTCCTTCTCTCCCTCCCCCTCCTCCTCCATAGGGCGTGGAGCAAGGTCCGGAAGGCGCTGCAGGAGGATTCGGTAAAAGCGCACCTCGCGCAGCTGAGCAGAGTGGTGGGGCACGTGCAACCTCCTCAGGTCGCTGACGCTGCCGCTGGGCCTGACGGCGGTGCCAGTTCGGCGCGCGTTGCCCAGGAGATCTTGGACCGCCTGGGCTCGGGAGAGAACCCGATGATGGACGACAACTACGAGGAGCCCCAGGACGAGTTCCATCCTCTCTTGATTGAGTTCCTATCGTCTCGGAGGTTCGTCTTGGCGCTCAACAGCCGCCACCTCGGCGCCAAGAAGAATGTCCCCGTCAACCTGCTGCCCTGCGTGCTGTCCATGAACACGGCCATTGGCGCAGAGCTGCCGACGTTGCAGGAGGCCCACTTGGCCAATGGCAATGGAGAAGGTCGGGTGCCCGTTCTTGCTTTGTTTCAGCTGCTGGCCCGCCACGTCTACGCCGACTTCGACGAGCAGTGGGCCAACTTCGGCACCAACCTGTTGCAGGCCCTCAGCGAGGGGAAAGACGACCCCGAGGTCACTCCTTCGAGTGTGAGCGCAGGCCTCTTCGAAGATGCCGCCGATATCGACAGGTGCTTCTGTCGCCGGGCATCTCTTGTCATCTACTTCATGGAGCGGCTGATGAGTGGGAGCTACCGCGTCACCGTGCAGGACTGCGCCCTCCTTGCTGAGGAGCTCAAGAAAGAGTTGCCTCTGCTGGTCATGGTCGAATTGAGGATCCCGTTCAGCAACTTCCCGACGTTCTGGAGCAACATCGCCGAGACCGACCCGGAGGACATCAAGCCAGTGCTGACCGCGGCGCTCAGGGACAGGCACGTCATGACAGCCGCCGAGTGCGAGGCCATGGCCATGACCGAGTCCCAGATCACCGCGTCCGCCCAGTCCCAGAGTCCCCAGAGCCAGGACTTTACAAGGGCGGGAAACTTACTCTCACCTCACCCTCCCCCATTTCTTCCCCCATTCAGGGGGGGTCTGCGTATTTATTCAATCCTTTTCCCTCTTCCTCCTCCTCCTCCTCCTCCATCCCCACCTCCTCCTCCTCCGCTCGCCCTCCTCCTCTTCCCCCCCTTGACTCGTGACTGTCCTGACGTCCCCTCCGAGGCCCTCCTCCAGACACCTGGTGACGCAGCCGATTCCTGCAGCGATTGCACGACTCTCCCCTTGCGCAACGACGCGCGACCGCGAACAACGAGTCCGACCCGAACGACGATCCGCTTCCTCCGCGGGAGCATCAGCGACCCCTCCCTCGAGTCGACCCTCGAGGTCGTCCTGACTGACTAATCCTTCTCCTTCTCCTCTTTCTCCTCCTCCTGCTCCTGCTGCTGCTGCTCCTCCTTCTCCTCCTCTTCCTCCTCCTCCTCCTCCTCCTCGGTCCCGCCCCCTCCCCCCTCCCCCATCCCATCTCCTCCTCCTCCTCCTCCTCCCCTCCTCCTCCTCTCCTCCTCCTCCTCCTCCTCCTCCTCCCTCCTCCCTCCTCCTGACTCCTCCTCCTCCTCCTCCTCCTCCGCCTCCTCTTCCTCCTCTCCATTGCCGCGCCCGGCCCCCAGGCTGCCGACCCGGCGGGCCTGGTGGGGGTGGTGGTCGATGCAGCCGCCGCCGCATCGCAGCCAGGGGGGCCTGCGGCGTCGCTGGAGGTGGAGGCGAACAAGCATGGCGAGGCGACGAAGGCGGAGGAGGGGGACAAGAAGAAGGAGGGGAAGGAGGGGCAGGATGCCGCAAAGAAGGCTGCAGATATCGAGAAGAAGAAAGAGGATGCCGCTGCCGCCGCTGCGAAGGAGAGTGACGAGACGATCCCCGTCGCAGTGACAGAGTTGAGGAAGTCAGCGATCTCCCAGCTGGGCGACAGCGATGTGGGAAAGGTGGTGGACCTGTTCACAATGAAACTTCAGGCTTTCATTTTCGAGCACGCCTCGCTCGGCGTCAAGGGCAGCAGAGTGCCGCGCGAGAACGGCGTCGAGCACCTGATGATCTCCAGCGAGCCGGACCCGGACGCGAAGGGCGCCGACAAGGGTGACAAGGACAAGGGCCCGAAGATCCACCACGTGTGGGCCTCGAAGATGAGCAAGTATATCAACGTTAATTTGTTTGGTGTTATTTCGCGTGTGCCCAAGGCTGGTTCTGTGAAAGTGGCTGAGGCGTTCGGGCACACGTTCTTCATGGAGCCAGGCGAATACGCCAATCCCCGCACCACCGACGCCTTCTGCTTGGCGTGGCTCCTGAAGGAGGCCAACCCGAGGCCCGCTGCGCCGCCGGCGACCGACAAGGCGGGCACCAAGGCCTACAGGAAGCTGATCGCGAACTGGGGCGAGGTCAAGCTGGCGAACACGGAGCTGACGGTCATTAAGGTCCCCTTCGCGTTCCAGTACAACGGGCTCCAGGGCCCCGAGCGGCCCGAGTCCGTCGAGATCGAGGTAGACAGGGGCCGTGAATCGGATGATGATGATGATGATGATGATGATGATGATGATGATGATGATGATGATGACGGTGACGATGACGAGGAGGGAGGAGGAGAAGGAGGAGGAGGAGGATGAGCATGAGGAGGAGGGGGAGGAGGAGGCGGAAGAGTGATAAAACTGCGGGCGACGACGACCGACGATCAGCTTTTCCGCCTCAAGGTACCTCTGCCTCCCTCCTCCTCCCTGGGCCCCTCCTCCCTGGGCTCTCCTCCTCCTCCTCCTCTCCTCCTCCTCGCTGGGCTCCTCCTCCGGGCTCCTCCTCCGGGCTCCTCCTCCTCCTCCTCCTCCTCCTCCTCCTTCTCCTCCCCCTTCTCCTCTTCCTCTCCTCTTTATATCTATGGCTCTCCCCGAGGTGTCGTTCTTCTGCTTTGCGATCCAGGAGAAGCTGAAGTGGGAGGCCAGGACCCAACAGCCCACGGAGCTGGTGCGTGAGAAGATCCCCGCGATGCTGACCCAGGGGCAGGTGCCCAAGGTCCCGAAGGTGTTGCGCTCTGGCGCGGCCAAGGCTGACGCAGTTGCTCCGCACGCGAAGCACTTGATGAAGTAGGGCGGCAGCGCGCTGCCGTATATAGATGTACAGCAGGTGGCGCGCGCGTCGCCCGCATGAATCGACCGCCGTGGCGGTCGCGACGGCCAGCAAGAGCCCTCGAAGCCCCGCCTGCCTGCCCAAGTTCCCCACTCCACAGGTTCCCAGAGGTTGGAGGACTGAAGGGACAGTAAAATCCTCCTTCTCCTCCTTGCCCCCGATTGCCCCTTCCCTTCGCTCGTGGCCGCGGCGGGGCTAGCTAGCTTGAGTCTCGTCTCGATTAGTCGCACGAAAACTCAAAGCCATAAAAAGATGGCTCGGCACGGCGCGGCCCCCCTCTCACGCTCTCACGCGCATGCAATGCAGTGCGTGATGCAGTTGCAATCGTCGCGCTGGCTCTCACGCTCTCACGGCACTAGGCTTTCCATAGGATTGTTTGTAAATACTGGGTGCCGAGTGTAAGGGGTATCCCAGGGTATCCTCACTCACTCTTCCCTTTTCCTGCTACTCTTGCTCCTGCTACTTCTGCTCCTCCTCCCCTCCCCCTATTTTCGTCCTCCTCCTCCTCCTCCTCCTCCTCTCTTCCTCCTCCTTCTCCTCCTCCTCCTCCTCCTCCTCCTCCTCCTCCCCGGACTCCTCCCCTCCTCCGCCTTCTCATCCTCCCTATCCTTCCTCCTCGTCCTCCCTCTTCTCCCCTTCTCCCCCACTCGGCCCCACCGCGCCTGTGGGCCCGCGCGGTGCTTGGCACCCAGACCCCCGCCCCAGAGCGGCGAGCGCAGCGCCGCAGCGCGCGCCGCGCCCCCGAGCCCGTAAAAGGGCGGCGGGCCCGCCGTCGCCGCGTCGCCTCGCCGCCGCCGCTGCCGCCACCGCGCCACCGCCACCGCTGGGGTCAAATCCGATGGCTTCGGGCCCGTGGGGCCCGTGGGCCCGTGGGGGCCTTCCTCGAGACTCCGCGTCGCACTGGACTCTCTGGACGCAGCTCGGAAAACTGTCAGGCTGTCAGGGCCCCCTGAGGGGTCCGGGCGGGGTGCCGCGCTGGCCGCGGCCGCTGCCGCGCCGCCGCCGGCGCGCCGCCGCCGCCGACCCCCCTCAGGCTCCGAGGGCTGGTGGCCCGCGTGGGCCCTCCATGTGGCCCCTCCTCCTCGTCGCCGCCACGTCTGGGCGCGGCTTAGAATACTGGTGCGTCTGAGTCCGCCCTCGGCCTGAGGACTTGATTGGCCCCTGCTGGCTGGCGTCGTCGTCGCGCACCGCCGCCGCCGCCTGCCGCCGCGCCGCGCGCCGCCGCGCCGCCGCCGCCGCTCTCGTCACGGCGTCGCGTCGGTCCTCGTCGTCCTCGTGACTCGTGATCGTCGTCGTCGTCGTCCGTCGTCCGTCGTCGTAGTCACGTCGTCGTCGTCGTCGTCGTCGTAGCGTCGTCGTCGTCGTCGTCGTCGTCGTCGTCGTCGACGCGTCGTCGTCGTCGTCGACGCCGCCGCCGTCCTCGCGACGGGCCGTCGTCGTCGTCGTCGTCGTCGTCGTCGTCGTCGACGTCGACGTCGTCGTCGTCGTCGTCGACGCGTCGTCGTCGTCGTCGTCGTCGACGCCGCTGCCGTCGTCGCGACGGGCCGTCGCCATCGTCGTCGTCGTCGTCGTCGTCGTCGTCGTCGTCGTCGTCGTCGAAGGGGGATCGAGGTGAATCGAGGCTCGAGGATCGAGTCTGGGCCACTCGGCCACTCCTGGACTCCTGGACCCCTGGGGCCTCATCCTGATCAGTTTTCCGAACCGCGCCCAACCGCGGCGGCAACCTCCGTGCCGCGGACCGCTTCTGAGAAGGCCCTCCCCCGTCCCGAAGGCCCGAAGGCCCGAAGGCTGTGCGCTGCGTGCCGCCGCTCTCTTTTCATCTTCCTTTCCCCTCCTCCTCCTGCTCCTGCTCCTTCTTCTCCTTCTTCTCCCCTTTTTCCATCGCCTTCCCCGCGCCCTTCCCCTCGCCCTTCCTTCCGTCTGGCTTCTCTGCTGCCCTCTGTCTCGCCTTCCCCCTCGCCCTTTGCCAGAATTATGGCCCCAATAGTGCCAGTAAAAGGAAGAGGAAACTAGAGGATAATTGAGGAACGTATGGTGTACGAGTGGGAACCGTGGGGGGGAAATAGAAAAGGCTTGAGGAAAGTAGAGGAGGATCTAAGGGAAACGGCGACATGAAAGTAGAGGGGGTAGAATACCGTAGGGAAGGAAATTAGAGAAAACTTAAATCCGAATTGAAGTAAAGCCCAAGGGAATCGACCGCGGCCGAAATCTCACTGAAGGGTTCCCCTACCCACCCCACGATGGGGAGGAGCATCCACATACGACTAGGAGTCGAAGAGGCGGAAGAGGAGGAGGGAGAGAAGGCTATGTGAGGCAAGGCAGACGGCGACAGGATTTCAGCTCGACAAGGGTAGAATGACGGAACGCAGAGTGCGCACGTCCTGGATCAGAATGCACGTGGTGTGCATCGTTAGGGCCCCTCGCCCTGGTGTGAGTCGTTCGGGCCCCTCGCCGAACGACTCACACATCGAGAAGGGGTCAATTTAGACTCCTGGGAGGGCTCAACAACGACACCCCTCACGAGGATTCTGTCCCCGACGGGGGGACGCCGAAATTATCCCGGCAAAGCAACCTAACATCGATGTGTAGGAGCATATCTGGAAGCATTCCCCTTAAGATTCGGATGAGACTCCAGTTGTAGAATTCTGCTGTTCTCGCAGTCGTAGTCGCATTCGCGATGACAGTCGCAGTGGCAACGGCAGTCGCAGTCACAGCCTCAGCCTCAGCCTGCCTCAGCCTCAGCCTCAGCCTGCCTCAGCCTCAGCCTGCCTCAGCCTCAGCCTCAGCCTGCTTCAGCCTCAGCATCAGTCTGCCTTCAGCCTCGGCCTCAGCCTCAGCCTGCCTCAGCCTCAGCCTGCATCAGCCTCAGCCTCAGCCTCAGCCTGCCTCAGCATCAGCCTGCCTCAGCCTCAGCCTGCCTCTGCCTCAGCCTCAGCCTGCTTCAGCCTCAGCCTCAGTCTGCCTTCAGCCTCGGCCTCAGCCTCAGCCTGCCTCAGCCTCAGCCTGCCTCAGCCTCAGCCTCAGCCTCAGCCTGCCTCAGCCTCAGCCTCAGCCTGCTTCAGCCTCAGCCTCAGTCTGCCTGCAGCCTCGGCCTCGGCCTCAGCCTGCCTCAGCCTCAGCCTGCCTCAGCCTCAGCCTCAGCCTGCCTCAGCCTCAGCCTCAGCCTGCTTCAGCCTCAGCCTCAGTCTGCCTTCAGCCTCGCCTCAGCCTCAGCCTGCCGCAGCCTCAGCCTGCATCAGCCTCAGCCTCAGCCTCAGCCTGCCTCAGCCTCAGCCTGCATCAGCCTCAGCCTCAGCCTGCCTCAGCCTCAGCCTCAGCCTGCTTCAGCCTCAGCCTCAGTCTGCCTTCAGCCTCGGCCTCAGCCTCAGCCTGCCTCAGCCTCAGCCTGCCTCAGCCTCAGCCTCAGCCTCAGCCTCAGCCTCAGCCTCAGCCTCAGCCTCAGCCTCAGCCTGCTTCAGCCTCAGCCTCAGTCTGCCTTCAGCCTCGGCCAGCCTCAGCCTGCTCAGCCTCAGCCTGCATCAGCCTCAGCCTCAGCCTCAGCCTGCCTCAGCATCAGCCTGCCTCAGCCTCAGCCTCAGCCTGCCTCAGCCTCAGCCTCAGCCTGCTTCAGCCTCAGCCTCAGTCTGCCTTCAGCCTCGGCCTCAGCCTCAGCCTGCCTCAGCCTCAGCCTGCATCAGCCTCAGCCTCAGCCTCAGCCTGCCTCAGCATCAGCCTGCCTCAGCCTCAGCCTCAGCCTGCCTCAGCCTCAGCCTCAGCCTCAGCTTCAGCCTCAGCCTCAGCTGCCTTCAGCCTCGGCCTCAGCCTCAGCCTCAGCCTGCCTCAGCCTCAGCCTGCAGCCTCAGCCTGCATCAGCCTCAGCCTCAGCCTCAGCCTGCCTCAGCATCAGCCTGCCTCAGCCTCAGCCTCAGCCTGCCTCAGCCTCAGCCTCAGCCTCAGCCTCAGCCTCAGTCTGCCTTCAGCCTCGGCCTCAGCCTCAGCCTGCCTCAGCCTCAGCCTGCATCAGCCTCAGCCTCAGCCTCAGCCTGCCTCAGCATCAGCCTGCCTCAGCCTCAGCCTCAGCCTGCCTCAGCCTCAGCCTCAGCCTGCTTCAGCCTCAGCCTCAGTCTGCCTTCAGCCTCGGCCTCAGCCTCAGCCTGCCTCAGCCTCAGCCTGCCTCAGCCTCAGCCTCAGCCTGCCTCAGCATTCAAAATGTGGCCCGGGAATGGAATTCTGGGAACTCGAAGAACACGAAGTGGCCCACAGTTGGCTCCGGGCATTCAAAATCATGCCCAGGAATTGAATTCTGGGAACTCGAAGATCACGAAGTGTCCTACAGTTGGCTCGGGGCATTCAAAATGTGGCCCGGGAATGGAATTCTGGGAACTCGAAGAACACGAAGTGGCCTACAGTTGGCTCTGGGCATCCAAAATGTGGCCCGGGAATGGAGTTCTGGGAACTCGAAGAGCACGAAGTGGCCTACAGTTGGCTCCGGGCATCCAAAATGTGGCCCGGCCGGGAATGGAGTTCTGGGAAGTCGAAGAGCACGAAGTGGCCTACAGTTGGCTCCGGGCATTCAGAATGTGGCCCGGGAATGGAGTTCTGGGAGGTCGAAAAGCACGAAGTGTGTGACTGTATGCGAAAAACAAAATTCCGCGGATCCCCCCCGGCAATCCCCAACGGCCCCCCCAACGGCCCCCCAACGGCTCCCCAACGGCTGCCCAGACCCCCCTGTGGAGTAATGTGCTGTTCTCTTTTTAAACTATTAGAAACCTATCAGTCTTCGCTGCTAGGTAAAAACATTCTCCTCTTCTGTGAAGCCCACAGCATCTGAGGGGCCAGCGCTCCTCTGCCTTGTTCTCAAAACCATTCATTTTACGAAGGTTTAGCGTTCATTTTCTCCTTCTCAAGGGGTAGCGCTCATTTCTCTGTCGACTCACACAACGGCGACGTCCTCGACCAAAATGCAAGTGGTGTGCGTCGTTGGGGCCCCTCGCCCTGGTGTGAGTCGTTTGGGCCCCTCCTTGTGTGAGTCGTTCGGGCCCCTCGCCGCACGACTCACACATCGGTGTGAGTCGTTCGGGCCCCTCGCCGAACGACTCACACATCGAGGAGGCGCCCGAACGACACTGTCCAGGAGGGGGGACTCGAACTACTCACACCAGGAGGAGAGCACCGAACGAATCCACTGCACCGTGCTAGCGGCCACCTCCACCTCCGTGGTATCCAGTAGCGACGCCACCCATTATTGATGCAGCGGCGTCTCGCAAGGTACGCCCTGTACTGGACGAGAGACTCTACACCATCTCAGCCCACTGCCAGACACCCGAAGAACCCCGCAATCACCAAGAATAAGAGGCAATAGCGGCGAGTACACGAACCAGCACCATCACCTGAGCAGAATAACAAGCACCAGTACAGAATACACAAACCCGTACCAGCGAACCCACGAACAGAAACTCCATTGAGGCAACATCCCGTCTTCCCACTCGCTCTCCCCAGTCGTCCAATTCACTGTATCCAAACGTCATCGCCCCAATGAACCATCACTGAATACAGAAACCCGCACGTCCACCAGAACAGGGTAACCAGCATCATCACGGAGTACACTAATCAACACCAGAGAACCAAAGCACGAGAGACTATACACCATCTCATCCCAGTGCTGGACACCCGAAGGAACCCAGCAATCACCAATAATAAGAGGCAATAGCGGTGAGTACAGTACAAAGCACCACCACCTGAGCAGAATAACCAGCACCATTACAGAATACAGAAACCAGCACCAGTGGTAGTGTCGCCAGTAGTACGACTGAGACCTCATCGCCCCCAGGCTTTGCTCCACCATTCTGGCATCGGTTGCAACTCGTCCAAGAACTTGCGATCGTCGGCGGATATCGCTCCGTCGCTGCCCGGCCAACGTTTCTCTCCGAAAAAGACGGGGGTCAGCGGGCATTTGGCCTGGTGAATGCGGCAATGGCACTTGCACTTTCGCTGGCTCTTCTGCAGTGCTTTGCGCAGGTGGCGCACTCTTTCCTCGACGTCAGCGACGCACTCCTTGCACTGCAGCTTCATGCGATTGTACTGCTTGTGGTTGTGCAATAGCGTTTTGTTGAACTTACGGGCGCCGAACCTGCAAGTGCACCTCTGGCACATGTACGTCTCCAGATCCGTCGGTGCAAATCCTAGCGCACGGCATGCTTTGCAGACCAAAGTTGTGCCCTGTGAAGACGCGTGATTCTGGCGTTCAGACTTCGACCAGTACTTCAGTTCGTACGCCGTTGTACATTTCCCACACCGCAGCTTCGTCTGACAGTCCAGGCACACCAAACGGGCCTGCTCCCGACTCTTCGCATTCTTCAGCAGGTGATTGTCGAACGCGAGGCTGCCCAAGTGCTCCAAGCAATATTCGCACTGGTGCGCGTCGATGTTGCCAGGTGCGAACCCTCGCTGTGCGCAGCCCGGGCACACGAGGTCTCTATCGTCATACCGATGATGTTTCATAATAGCCGCGCCCCACACGCCTTCGTCAAACACATCTTTGCAAGCAGCACACCCGTGGCTCTGCGGGGTCAGGCTCTTCTTCCAGTAATCACGTTCCACACGCCGCTCGCATATTGAATGATCTGGCGGGTCTGTCCTTGCAGCGATTCCATCGGGCATTCTTTGGGAATCCTCGGCCGCCCGCGCAGCCCGAGGAGGCCTTGCGCCGACCTCGCGCGCGCAGTCCATGCATCTCGTCCACCTCCCCTGCGACGCGTACTTCTCGTAGAAGTCGGCGGCTGCTTTCATGCCGAAGTCGCGGGCGTCGAGCATGTGCTCCTGCTTCCCTTTGAGGTAGCAGCAGGCGCACAGGTGCTTCCTCGCCATGGGGTCCACCTCCTCCGCTTCAGCGGCCTCGTCATCAAGCGTACTCCATTCATGGATCGCCTCGTCCGCTGTGATTTGGCCAGAAAGTTTCCGCATCAGTCGCTCGGGCCCCACTGGGTTGCCGAGGCCGAACAGAAAGGTCGAGAACGGCTGCATGACGCAGATGTTTGGCAATCGCTCCACTCTGGACAAGCATACGTAGGCAGCAATCTGAGCTGTCATGGACGCCCTGCTGGACCAATGCTGCAGGTCCGCGAATGCCGCTTCCAACGTCGCCTCCTGGATCATGTGAGCGGTGGAAGCGAAGTCGGGGAGAATCCAGAACCCCGTGCGTCGGGCTTCGATGCCCGTGTGCTTGTTCACCTTCCAGGTCCTGGATCTCCGCTTCAACGGGCATACGCCCGTCGGCAGCTTCCCAATGCTCCACTGTGCTTCTGGGAAATGGATATAGATAACCAAGGGCAACCTATCCAATATGAACTCCCCCTCGATCTCCTGGGTACTGCAATCAGGCGCCAGAGTCCATCCGTAAATCACTCCCTTTCGGTGCCTGTAGAGTTGTCTGCTTCGATCGACGTTGTCCGTCAACCGAATGGGCATGCCTTTCGCCAATGGGTAGATGCTCGGAATGTTGCCCGTCTCCTGGTCGTGCCTCTTCAGCCAGGAGAACAACTTCTCGTCCAACTTCTCTCTCGGCAGATCGCGATCTCCTGGATGCAGCGGCGCATCTCGAGCGTAGCACCACGAGAGCTGCACGTTCTTTTGCTTGGCAAACTCCCTCGCGCGCAGGTTCGTCGCGAAGTATCTGGGCACGTTGAAGGTGTACAGAGCAGGTGCGCCGCAGAATGGGTTCATGCGAAGCTCTGGCGCCAGCGAGTCCGTGTCGGTCAGAACTCGGTGTCTCTTGCTTCGCTCCGCACGGCACTCTTCGCACTCGCCCTCTGGCGAGTTCAGAAGCGCCGCCATGTCGGCGCACTCTCCGGTGAAGCGCTCCCCCCAAGTCTTGCGATGCGGGCCCAGTACTGGGTCGTCCACCACGTCGTCGTTGCACACGCAGTTACCCGTGCTCGGGGACGTCAACGTCGGGAGCCCGTGGAAGTAGCTGTAGTCCTCCATGCTGAGATTTCCAACTCTGCACTGGCCCAGAAACGAGTTGTACCATGCATCGTCACACCTCATCAATTCGGTCAACTGCCACAAGGATCGCAACGACAAGGCGGGTGCAGTTCAGCCACCACGGTGCGGAACGCACGACGAGCCTAGTGCGCACGAACGCAGTATACAGAACATCGACAGTTTATTCCAGGCCTGGCGAGCGCTCCATCGACCGCCCTCGGCAGCGAGACGAACGGTTCCAACTCTGTCGGGTGTTTCTGTTGCGTTACTATTGGGGATGACTGGGCTGGTCTGCGCGTTCGTTTTCCATGCATGTGCGTGCATGTATTGGGCAAGAGGGCGAGAAGATGCATAAAAAGGCTCGTCGGTGACGCGCCCCCGGAACCTTCCGCGGTGACAACCGCGCTTGCATGTCCTCGGACGGTCAACGCAACAACGAGGCTGACACGACGGCGAGGCCAAGGGAGCCAAGAGTGAAACATCATCCTGAGAGACAGCGGCGAGCTCGCACGGGTCAGGGCCGATCTCACCTGCCTCAGCAACCCTGCCGCATCGAGACACAAAAAGGAGGGCCGCGAGCGTTCCGCTCGCTCTCCAGAATGAAAGCGCTACCAGGAGTGCTCCCCCTGTCGTCGAAATGGCGTCGGCGTCGGAAGCATCGCCATTCGCGTTCACGTTGTAGTCGTCGTCGTCGTCGTTGTCTCCACGACTTCCTCGACGAATCGTCGTCGTCGTCGTCATCGTCGTGGTCTTCGGCGACGGCATCGTCGTCGTGGTCGTGGTCGTGGTCGTCGTCGTCGTCGTCGACGTCGTCGAGCGGTCATCGTCGTCGTCGCTACCGTGGTCGTGATCTTCGTCGCCGCTTTCCACGTTTCCATGCCGCCGCCGTCGGGGTCCCCGAGCATCACCACTGCTACGTACCACCTGCGCTCTTCCTTCGGCAATTCCGCACGGACCGCCTGGAATTCTAAACGCACCCGCCAAGGAAAAACTGCCAATCTCCTTCGCACAGATGTTGCAGAGATACGAACGAGATGAGTATCTGGTCGGACTGGGTGACCCTGTCATCCATTCCAGTGAGACCTAGCGCCTAGAACTCAGCTTCACCACTTCACCCAATGCACCCACGCGGAGTACCAAACAAACCTGCCGAATTGTTGCACGAGAGATGCGCCATCGCCACAGCGAAATACACCAACTCCTTCAGTGCAAGCTCTTACGGGTAAGTACGATGCCGCCGAAGAGGAAGGACTGCTCATGGTCCACTGCGCCTGATGCGAATAGCATACTCATTTCTCGGCGCTGCCGTGCCGACATAGAGCGCTCCGCTCCGATAAGCTGCTTCCAACTAAGTGGGCTCACGTGAGGGTGAGCAATGAGAGGGTCTCAAAAACCTGTGCTACGCGCATTGCCCTGGATGCCCATGTTCGACACTCTGGCGTACTCATTATCCCCGCCATGCGATGCTTCACAGTTGCAACGTCGCCGACGGAGTCTACGCGCCAACGGGCGTCCTGGTCGGTGAACGGGTTCACGCTGCACACATGGAAACACAAACTCGTGCCTACCTGAGCGTTGAGTTTCCTCATGCAATTGAGGTCACCGCTGCCATACTGCATCGGCTTCTTCGTCATGTGAGCGAATTTGACCGCGACAGCCTGCTTCGTGAACACTAGTGCTCTGACGGCGTTCCGGTTTAGGTGCAGAACTAGCTCAGGCGGCAAACGCTCCGCCATGCATGCTGGGCGACGGCAGTGCGGCGACGATCGAAACTTGCCACGCAAACGAGGCATGATCACCGACTCCTCGCCCTCCTCGCTCCAAGGAGCCCCTTATGCAAGCAAGCCAAAGTAGCAGGGCGTACCAGCACCTCTCCATGCCGACAGCAAGGGCACCTGGGGAAAGAAGCTTGTGCTCATGGGCGGAGCTACGCTCACAGCCGAACCGCAATGCTGTAAGCCAAAATGGCAACAGCGACGACAACGCTGGGGCACTCCTGGGCGCTCCTCAGCCTTCGGCAATGCCCCGAACCACGAGAGTGAAAACCTGCGTGACCGCGCGACAAGACATCCGAAAAGGAAAAGGAGGAAGAAGACGAAGAGCGGAACGACCAATGTCAATTCTACCAGAGATCACGACTCTTTGCAGGACGATCCCGAACGTCTCACACACACAGAAAGGCTCGACCGACTCCCACTAGCCCCAGTAGCCCGAACTGCTCACGCCGCGAGAAACCCGATCGACCCACCCTGTGGGAACCTTGGAAATTACCTGGAACTGCACCAAGGACAACCGTGTATAATACTATATCCTGACAATCGGAACACCTGCAACACCAGAGAACTAGAACCCAGGCCCCTGGACGCCCGGAGGCACGATAAGCCTCGATCCGCTACGTGCACTGTGACGGGAGACGCCGACAGTCACGTTGAGAGTCTCGAGCTCTTGCATACCTGCAAGACCTCTCAGCGCGCTGTACTCCTGGAGGACTACGAAGAGCGTTCTGCCTGAATCGACTGAGCCCCCTCTTTCCAGAAAGCAAAGCGAACCACTTCAGCCCACACGTTGCGTAACGCTCCACGCGTCACCTGCACACGAGCGCGGGAAACGACACTTGGGACGACGACTCCCAGACCTCCACATGTGCCTACACAACATCCGCAAGAAAACTGGCGCACCACTCGTACTCTCTGGGGAAGAGGCAGAGGACAACGTTGAACTTCTATGCATGTCTTTCTGTGCATTCTTGATGTGTGTCGGACCGCCTTTGATGTATGCGTGCGTCTGTATTGACTACATGCGTGTATAGGTGTGAAGGGGAATCCATGATCTGATGTCGCAATGACGATGGATCCTGCGGATAAAATCTCGAAAGTGGCGCGTCTCCGAAACATCTCGCGCTGACCGCCGTGCCTGCATGTCACCGAGCGCTAACCGCCGCGACGACCTGTTGACACGAACGCGGGGCGAATGGAGAAGAATATGACTCACATGAGATGCAAAAATGGAGATCTCGTAGCGATGCTGGGCTACGTGCGGCATTTGCGCACACAAGCCACCTCGTGCCAAAAAAACACAGTAGGCGCGTGCGTTACGGGTAGGCGGAGCGAAGCTCACAGCCACACTCCAATACTAGAAGCCAGACTGGCAACGACAACCACGCTGGTCGGGAAAGATCGCTGGTTTCGACGACGACCGCCCTCAGTCATTTACTACAACGACTACTACGACTACTACGACGACTCCTACTATTACTTCTCCCACTACTACTTCTACTGCTACTACGAAGTCTACGAGACCGCAAAGGATTCAACAGAACACAAAACAACCAAGACAACATGACATTTCTGAAACGTGCGACTGCAGGATCGCCAACGGACTCTAGTGTCCATTGTCAGCTTTTGTGCACATAGAAACCCGGTGGTAAGCCTTGAAGACATCTAGAACTTGAGCCTGACAGCGTTGTATATTAGTATAGCCTGAAGATCGTGGATCCCTGGTAGGCGGAGCGAAGCTCACAACCACACTGAAATACTGTTACCCAGAATGGCAACAACGACGACGCTGGTCGGGAAGATCGCTGGATTCGACGACGACTACGACTCCTACTGCGAAGGGCCCGAACGACTCGCACGCGGACGGGGTGCCCAAACGCCTCACACCACGAGAAGTCCCACCGACTCACACCAGGACGAGAGGCCCGAACGACTCACACCACGAAGAGCCCGAACGACTCACACCAGGACGAAGGGCCCGAACGACTCACACCAGGGCGACGCGCCCGAACGACTCACACCACGAGGAGCCCGAACGACTCACAACACGAGGAGCCCGAACGACCCACACCAGGAGGAGGGGCCCGAACGACTCACACGACGAGGATACCGAGCGACCCACACCAGACATAGGGTCCCGAAAGACTCACACAAGGACGACGGGGCCCAAGGACTCACACAACGAGGGCCCGCACCGCCGCCTTCGTCGTCGTCGTCGACGTCGTCGTCGTCGTCGTCGTCTTCGTCGCGGTTGTGGTCGTCGTCGCTGCGGTCGACATCGTCGTCGTCGTCGGGTGCGTCGTCCTTGTTCAGATCAGCGCTGAGATCGTCCTCTCCGCTGAGTCCCTCTTGCCTCCCACCGCTTTCTCTCCCTCCTCTTCCGCGTCGTCCTCCTCCCGCTGCCCCCACAAGGAGGATGTACAAGGAAACGGGAAGAAGGAGGAACAGGGGAGATATGCGGAGCCAAGCGGACACACGCCTGAAAAACACCACTGTCGGCACGCTTCGCAAGAGTTGCTGTTGTGAGATGGGCTGGTGGGGATACGCGAAGCGTAAAGAATTTTTGCTTCTGTGCACTAGAGCGGGTCGGGGTCGTCTTGGGAGGAGGGCGGACGCACCAGCGCACGAAGTTTTTCAACAACTTCAGCTCGAGTCGTGCAAGAGCACGGCTGCTGTCGAAGCAGCGCCGCTAACATACACCATGCGATTCACCGCCTGCTTTCCACTTCGTTCCTTTCGGGTCATCCTTGCCTTCACCGCCTTCCACAGGTCCGAGCGAGGTCGCATGGCGACTCGCGTTGTCGGAAGTGCGAATCGCAGGCGCAAGCGCAATCCGCCGCCGTGAGGCACCGCGCAATCGCCGCTGGATCTCGCCTATGCAGGGAGCTTCCCGCCGCGGTCACACCGAACCAGCCCTACATGTGTCCTTGCTGACCCCGCGCCGCCTCACCAGTCAGATGTGCTCGACTCACAGGGAGTGATGTATGTTTTGCCCTTCCCTACTTTCACATCACCTCATGTCTCTCTCCTTCTTCACACATCATGCCTTTTTCCTTTCTGCGTCCCATTCCTTTCATCGGAGAGCATGTCTCACCACTACTTCTCTTTATCGTCCAGCTGTCACGGGGAGGGGAGGGACGGGAGAGGAGGGAGGCGACGAAGGAGATTGACCTGTCAGGAGGTACCACGATGGCCTCTGGGCCGGAGCGCCCCACCTGCGTTTTCCCTTCCCATGTTCCCTTCCACCCTTTGCCCCGTGATGTGCAGGAGGGAGGAGCAGAAGGCGCTTTCCCTACTTTCCCCTACCGCCAGGAAGATCAGAGAGGACTTTTTCGTCTTAACCCCCTCCACCGTGCTCGGCTTAACCGTGCGGGGGAGGCAGGATTGGTGGCAGCGACCTTCGACCTCGAATGCCATGAGTCAGTCAGGAGGAGGAGGAGAAAGAGACATGTGATGATGAGGAGGAGGAAGAGGCGTGAGGACGAAGAGGACTGGGGACCAGAGTAAACCCAGAATGCATCAACAATGCTGCAAAACAACCATCCATCCCAAGTCCACTCCCCATAAGTCGTTACAAGCCCTCCTTTTCATTACTGGAAGCGCCACCATGAAAGAAAAACACCAAATGAGCCTGCCATTCAGGCGAGGGTCCCGTTTCAAAAAGTAACTGCCTTGCATCCTTCGTGCAAAATATGACGAATGCGGAAAGACAAAGAACTGCCATCCTGCCAACGAAGTTTGACATACATCGGAACGGTACGACCATAACGTTCAACAAGGTGTCCAACGACAGCCCTGGTTTGACTGCATGGGAGATGCTCCACCACACCCCAGTACCTCTTGCACCAATTTACCCTTCTGGTCATTCAGCTTGACAAAGACTCAAGCGAGGGCCCCATCTTGAAAAGGATTCGACTTCAGCCCGTGCAACTTGCACACCTTGTCAAGCTTCTGGTCGCTGTATTGAAGGAACACTCAAGCGATAGGCATGTGCGGAAGAGTTGCGCCCTCCGTTCCTGCACCTAGTACGGCTTTCGAATGCGAATGCGCGGCGCTATGGCGAGGGCACCCATTTTGACACTGTTGCAAGCTGTCCAGGGTCCCCAGCCCTCCGAGATCAGATCCAAGCCGGCTGCAGCATGTGGAACGCAGGTACAAGTTCCTCCTCCGATCTCCTCGGCCTCCCCCACGTCTCATCCTCATCCCAATTCATCCTGGCGCATACTCCAAGTCCCCAAGCCCGATGAGAACATGACACTGGGGAACAGCACGCGCAAAGAACTGCCTCTCGGCTACCAGCCTCTTGCCAGACTGGACCGGCCAGGGCTTCAGGCCTGGAGAAAGGCGGCCGTCCATGAGTTTAGACAGCACCTTCTTGTCCCGGGCTGTGGTGGGGGTGGCAGAGGCCTTGCATTCCTGAGCGTATCCTCGCACTGCTGTGAGCCCCACACTTGCCACACCACCAGAGTTCACGAGTATAGGACGCCTCAGGGCTCTGAGTTACCTTGTGAGGCCTACCTGGGCAATGCGAGACAATCCAATCCAGCGTTCCACACTCCTTGGTTGGACGCCCTCGGCAAACAGTACAACATGTATACATACCCCCCTCCTCGATCACGTTGTGTGTGGTCTCCTGCAGAGCTTGCTCAGCGTTCGAGTGACGCTGAATCCTGGAAGCTCGATTGCGGGCCACGCGATCAGCTCGAGAAGTGGCCGAATACAGGGAAGCGGCTTGGATAGCCACTTGCAGGGCGACTTCTGTCAATCGCCTCTGCATGCGGACGGCTCTATTGTCGATGAGGATAACCTTCTGGATAATATGCTGGGGAAGCCTGGCCGTGCGTGCTGCTTCCCCGCGCACTCATCTGCAGCCTGGTTGGCGGTAAAGTTCTCACGGATAATGCTCGGGGGCGGCCAAGAGGGGGGCGTCCAAGAGGGGGGGGGGGGCGCAAAGCATGGCCGGCGGCATGTGTGCGGCCCAGCGGGGGGCCAGGAACGCATTGAAATAAGAAGAGGCGCCATGAAATCTGGGCAGATATCGCCATGATATCCACGCCTCCCCTAGTTATCAACCCCCTCTTTGCCGCCCCCGAGATGTGGGTGGACCCCAACATGCTCTTCCTGGAGGTGGGACTGTTCCTTGTTAAAGCGGCACGGCCCAGGATGGCCTTCACAGGCCTCTCAGAATTCGAACCACGCTGCCGACTTGGTATCATGCCTCCATGGGGTCCATGTTGAGTCCCACCAATCACACTCTGGCAATGACATTTACCACTGGTGTGCTGCAGAGCTACTTTTATCCCTACCACCAGCTCCCGCTCATCATTCTCACCGTTATCGTTCCTCCTTCTCCTCCTCCTTCTCATCCTCTCCTTCCTCTTCAAATCTCGTCGTCCTCTGGTTGTCATTGTCATCGTCCCTGCCTTCGACGTCGCAGTGGTGGTGGTGGTCGCTGTCGTCCTCCTCTCCTTCCCCCTTCCACTGCCTGCTCCCCCTCCTCCTCCTCCTTCTTCTCCTCCTCCTCCTTCTCCTCCTTCTTCTCCTCCTTATATTCCTCCTCCTCCTCCTCTCCTCCTTCTCCCCTTTGCCGTCCTCCTCCTCCTCCTCCTCCTCCTCCTCTTCCTCCTCCTCCTCCTCTCTCTTCCACTTTTTCTCCTCCTGCTCCTCCTCCCGCGGCAACTCCCCCTCCTCCCTCCCATGATTCGGCTCCTTGTCCCCCTCCTTCTCGCCCCCCCCGCTCTCTTGCTGCTGTTTGCTGCTGATTATCATCCATCTGATCATCCTCGTCTATCCTCCTCCCCCTCCCCTCCTCTCCTCCTCCCTCCTCCCCTCCTGCTCCTCCTCCTCTTCCACCTCCTCCTTCTCCTCCTCCTCCTTTCCTCCTCCTCCTCCTCTTTCTCCTCCTCCTCCTCCTCCTCCTCCTCCCTCCTCATCCTCCTCCTCCTCCTCCTCCCCCCCTCCCCCTTCTCCCCCTTTTCCCCCCCCTCCTCCCCTCCTCCTCCTCCCCTCCTCCTCCTCCTCCTCCTCCTCTCCTCCTCCTCCTCCTCCTCCTCCTCCTCCTCCTCCCCCTTCTCCCCTCCCCTCCTCCTCATCCTCGTCCTCCTCCTCCTGCGCCGACCTATCTGCCTGTCCACCTATCTACTCACCTACCGACCTACCGACCTACCTACTTACCGACCGACCGACCTACCGACCTACGTCCCGACCTACCTACCTACCTACCTACCTACCGACCGACCGACCGACCGACCGACCGACCGACCGACCTACCTACCTACCGATCTACCTACCTACCTACCTACCTACCTACCTACCTACCTACCTACCTACCGGCCTACCTACCAACATACTTTCCTACCTGCCTACCTACCTACCTACCTACTTGCCCGCCTGCATACCTACCGACCTGCCTACGACCTACTTCCTAAGCTTCCATCCTTTCCCATCCTACTTGTACTTATCCTTCCAACCTCCCTTCCTCAATCCTCTCTCAACGCCCCATCTCCTTTCACTTCTCACCGTTCCCTCCGCTCTTACCAGTCGCCTCTCGTCCCTTGCCTCCCGTTCTCATCTCTCGTTTCGCCCTTCCTTATCCCCCCCTCCTTCTCCCTCCGCCCTCCTGCTCACTCTTCACTCCTCCCTCCTCCCTGCTCCATAACCTTCTGTTGCTGCTGCTGCTGCTTCTGCTGCCCCCTCCTCCTCCTCCTCCTGCTCCTCCTCCTCCGACCTATCTGCCTATCCACCTATCTACTCACCTACCTACCTACCGACCTACCGACCGACCTACTGACCTACGTCCTTACCTACCTACCTACCTACCTACCTACCTACCGATCTGCCTACCTACCGACCTACCGACCTACCGACCTACCGACCTACCGACCTACCGACCTACCGACCGACCGACCGACCGACCTACCTACCTACCTACCTACCTACGTTCCTACCTTCCTACCTACCTACATGCCTGCCTGCCTGCCTACCTGCCTACATACCTACCTACTACCTACCTCCTAATCTTCCATCCGTTCACATCCTACTTTTACTCACCCTTCCTACCTCCTTTACTCAATCCTCTCTCAACGCCCCTCTCCTCTCACTTCTCACCGTTCCCTCCGCTCTTACCAGTCGCCTCTCGTCCCTTGCCTCCCGTTCTCACCTCTCGTTTCGCCCTTCCTTATCCCTCCCTCCTTCTCCATCCGCCCTCCTGCTCACTCTTCACTCCTCCCTCCTCCCTGCTCCATCACCTTCTGTTGCTGCTGCTGCTGCTTCTGCTGCCCCCTCCTCCTCCTCCTCCTCCGCCTCCTCCGCCTCCTCATCCTCCTCGTCCTCCTCGTCTTCCTCGTCGTCGTCCTCCTCCTCCTCCTCGTCCTCCTCCTCCTCCTCCTCCTCCTCCTCGCTCCTCTTGACTCCTGCTACTGCTCCTCCTTCTTTTTCTCCTTCTCCTCCTCCTCCTCCTCCTCCTCCTCCTCCTCCTCCTCTTCCATCTCCTCCGCCTCCTCCGACCTTGTCCTCCCCGAAGCTGTCGACGACAAAGTGGCTTACGGGTAGGCCCGACGGCTCGGTGGGGAGCCAGTGCCGCCGAAGCCGCCGCACCCGCCGTCGTCGTCGTCGTCGTCGTCGTCGTCGTCGTCGTCGTCGTGCTAGTGATCGTCGTCGTTGTCGTCGTCGTCGCCCGCGAGGGCGCGAGTCCTTGGGCGAGATGATATAGGAGTTGCCGACGAGGGGCTTCGGCCACTGGATGCCGAGCGCGGGGTCGAGGGCGTTGACCTCGAGCTCCTGGAGCCCGCGTGCCCGCGTGCCCTCCTCCTCCTCCTCCTCCTCCTCTCCTCCTCCTCTTCATCCTCCTCCTGCTGCTCCTCCTCCTCCTGCTGCTCCTCCTCCTCCGCCTCCTTCTCCTCCTCCCCCTCCTCCTCCTCCTCCTCCTCCTCCTCCTCCTCCTCCTGCTCCTATCCTTTTCTCCTCTCACTCCTCCTCTTGGCTCCTCCTGCTCCTCCTGCTCCTGGTCCTCGTCCTGCTCCTGGTCCTGCTCCTGCTCCTGCTCCTCCTCCTCCTCCTCCTTCTCCTCCTCCTCTTCTTCCTCTTCCTCCTCCTCCTCCGCCTCCTCCTCGTTCTCCTCGTCCTCCTCCTACTCCTCCTCCTCCCTCGCTTGCTCCGCCCTTGTCCTCTTACTCCTCCGCCCGCCCCCGTCCCCCCCCCCCTCTCCCTCCCCTCCTCCCTACGCCTGCCCCGTGGGAGCACGCTCTGGCCACGCGGCGGCCACAATGCGGCTGCCCCTCTTCCTGATGCTTCTCTCCTTTCACCTCTCCCTGCTTCTGCCACCCCCGTCCCCTCCTCCGCAGCATCCGCCCCTTTCCCGCTCTCCCCTCAGGCGGAGGAAAGGTGGCCAGAGAGGGAGAGGGAAAGGACGCAAGGATACGGGGCGCAGAGGCGACAGCAAGTCTCCCGCCAGCGCTCTGAAGGATCAAGATGAGTCAAGGCGTGGCCCGCATCTCAGAAAGGGGGGAGACGGGAAACGAGGGAAAAGGGGGGAGGGCGGATAGGAGTGGAGGAGGGCGAGAGCAGGGGAAGGACGGGAGGGGTTGGAGAGGAAGGAGGGGGAAGACAGAATAGGAGGGGCGGAAGAGGAGGGGGAGGGCGGGAGGGGGTGGAGAGGAAGGAGGGGAGCGGCACGCGGCCGAGGAGCCCGGAGCGAGGTCCAGCGGGGAGCCGGCGGGGCAGGTGGGACCCCCCGAGCACCGCTGCCCGCTCGCAGGGGGGCCCCTGTCCCGCGGGCGAGGGGTGCCTACAGAGGGGAAGGATGATGACGACGATGAATATGGTGGTGGTGGCGATGATGGTGGTGATGATGGTGGTAGTGATGGTATGGACTGTGAGTGGGATGGTCACCGGCTGAACCCTACGGTCATTATGATGATACGTCCGATTGTGATGATGCTCTGCGGCCTGTGTGTGCTGATGCTGGTGATGGCAACTCTAGTGATAACGATGATGGTGTTGTTGGTGGTGTTGGTGATGAGAACGGCAATGCTACTGATGATGCTGCTGCTGATGATGATGATGCTGATTATGGTGGTGACGATTGTGATGCTGGTGATGCTGCTGACGATGCTGATGGCATTGATGCTGGTGATGATATTGCTGCTGATGATGTTGAGTATGCTTATGATGTCGATGATGATGATGCTGCTGCTGATGAGGATGATGATGGTGATGCTGAGGTTGATGATGTTGATGGTGATGATGCTGACGATGATGATGACGATGATGTTTGTTATGGTGCTGCTGATGCAAATGATTACGCTGATGGTGGTGACGATGGTGCTGTTGATGGACGTGCTGTTGCTGCTGATGATGAAGATGATGATGGTGATGATGATGGTGGTGGTGATGATGGTGGTACTGGTGGTGATGGTGGTGGTGATGTAGATGATTCTGATGATGAAGATGATGATGGTGATGATGAATGTGGTGATGATGATGCTGATGATGCTGATAATGATGAAGATGAAGATGATGATGATGATGATGATGATGATGATGATGATGATGATGATGATGATGATGATGATAATGATAATGATAATGATATTGATAATAATAATGATGATGATGATGATGATGATGATGATAATAATAATAATAATAATGATGATGATGATGATGATGATGATGATGATGGTGGGGAAGCAGACGATGGGAGGAGCCCAGAGAATCGATGAAGGGGAGGCAGGGGGGACGGGCAGGTCGGGAGGGCAGGGAGGGCGAGGAGGCCCGGGGAGGCAGCGCGGCACAGGAGGAGGACAATGCAGAGGGGGAGCTGGCTCAATGCAGAGGAGGCTTCGGCTGGGACTTACTACACCGAATCCCAAGGGAAACGCTCGGCACAGCGGCCGCAAGGAAGAGCCTTATCCTCCTGAAGGAACTCGAGAGGTGTGGCCTCCTCCCGCACTCCCTTAAATCATGATGCAACCTCAACCACCACAGTCGGGGAGGTGAAGACGTGGAGGGAAAGTACATGTGGGGGAACTGAAGACCTTACGACCACGGAATTGACTGGAGGATGATGAGGGGGAGAAAGAGGAATCATAAAATCAGTGACACATCATATATGAGAGGGCGGACGCGTATCATACGCAAGAGCCAGGGCTAGTGCAACTGCGACGTTGTGCGGGCTCACGGCTTTGAGTCTGATCGGAACGATGTGTCATATTGGGTGAATAAGGTGCGGTCGTCAGATACGGCGTCACGGGCGGATCTCAGGAAGAGCTGACGATGGCGAACGGCGGAACCACGCATGTCTCATTCCACGACCTTCACGAGGAGGAGAGGAAGGGGGAGAAGTAGGAAACGAGGATGAGGACAGCAAGACAGAACAATTCGACTCACGCGAGCAAAGGCCGGCGGAACTGCCTGCTGCGGGTAATCGTTGCGAAAAGGCTCGAAGGAGGAGGAAGGGGAGGATACTCATAATGACGATTTGTGAAGGTCCTGGCTGTTTTTAGGCGTAATGCCTCCCTTTGGGCCGGTCTGGCTCGATGCTGCACTTGAGGCTGGCACGCCACGGCCGAAAAACTCCTGCAGAGCTGCTGCTTACCTGCGCCGAGTCCGAGAGGGGCCTCAGTCCTCGTCCTCGTCTCCGATGACCTGCAAGGATCGGGGAGTGAAACAACGACGCGGTCGTACACTGTCGGACCCAGACATTTGATGCCCCGGCAAGATCGAGGCGGCCAGTTCTCCCTGCTCCCTCCTTGACGGCCCCGGGGGTCCCCAGTCCGAGAGGGCCCCCGGGGCCAGCGGTCGGCGCCCGCGCGCGCAGTGCCGCGCCCGCGCGCGCGGGGCCGCCGCAACGGCGGCGGCGCCGCCTCCACCGCCTCCTCCGCCTCCTCCCTCCTCCTCCTCCTCCTCCCCCTCCTCCTTATCGTCGGCCTCTTCCTCCTCCTCCTCCTCCTCCTCCTCCTCCTCCTCCTCCTCTCCTTGTCGGCCTCTTCCAGCTCCTCCTCGCCCTCCTCCTCCCTCCTCCTCCTCCTCCTCCTCCTCCTCGGCTTCTTCTAGCTCCTCTTCACCTTCCTCCTCCTCCTCCTCCTCCTCCTCCTCGGCGCTCCCCGCCCTGCCTGGGGATGGCTTCCTCCTCCTCCGCCTCTGGCCTCCTCGCCAAGTTGTCGATCTTTTCTGGTCTCTGGAGGCCAGTCCCTGGCCTCCCATTAAGAAGCGGCTCGGGACGCAGAGCTCGGGACGCGGAGCCAACTTCCGGGTGCTGGTCGAGAGGCCCAGGGGCCCACGCATCGAGCGAACCGAGGCGCCCGATGTCTGGGGAGGTCCCCGTGGACTTCCTGGGTCGGCGCAGGACCCAGCCATCCGCCGAGGTGATCTTTCCGATCCGCGGCCCTCGACATGTGGGGCGAGAAGGGATCAGCGAGTCTTCTCTTCATGCTGGATTGATGCATGGTTCGTTTCAGTCCAGCATGAGGAGAGCACTCGCTGATCCCTTCTCGCCCCACATTTCGAGGTACCGACCGCCTCCCGGGGGGCAATGTTTCGTACCGGATCCCTGTTGAGTTGTCCTGGGGCCCGATGGCGGGCCCCAACGGCCGAAACCGAGGAAAGACGCCCAAATTACTTACACAAAAAAGCAGATCGTCCGACATCCTGCTCCCCCGGCGCGCGCAACGCGCTGAATCGCCAGGGTGGCTCCACAGCACCAGCCCAGGAGGTCGGCACGGACCTCCGAGAGTTCGTGTCTGTGCTGTGGTTTGCTCTCCGGAGAGGCTTGGGACGAGGGGGGATAACTGGATCGCCATGGAGCAGGCGGGTCCTGAGGGGAACTGCTCCTAGACCCCAGGGCCTTCCCCAGGAGCAACTTTTTCCGGAGAGACTGGGGACGAGGGGAGGGGACAACGAGATCACCATGGAGCAAGCGGGTCCTGAAGGAAACCGTCACTAGACCCCAGGGCCTTCTCCAGAACAAACTTTTTACATTCTGAATACATTCTGAATCGTTTTTTGACGGTCCCAAGGCCCGTGGAAAGCCCGGTGAACACGAACACGGTGAAAAACTTCAGGAACCGTTTCCATCAGAACCCGTGTCCATCATTGCAGCGAGGAAAAAGGGGAAACGCCTCCACGTTGGCTTGGCCGTAGATGAACTTGATCCGCCTCATGACCTCGGCCATCACGGCCCTGTTGCGTTGCGCTGGGCCACTGACGCCCACGCAGATGTACGGCGTCGAGTTGAGGTCCTCCCCATTTTCACAACCGTGTGTACACACATGAATCTGCATACGCAGATTTCCTGGTATGTGGTTGTATGACATGTATTTTTGAGTGGAGGTCCTCTCCCAAGTCCAGCTCAACGAGCTCCACTGTTCCCCCGCTCGCGCTCAAGAAAGGGGCGATGGTGTCCAGGATTGCCTGAATCCCCTGCTCGTCAGGGATCTTGGCGCCCGGCATGACGGCCTCGACCTCGTGAATCTCGGGGATTCTGTCCAGCATCGTCCGCTCTATGCCCATC
>CAUYUJ010020758.1:45246-80246 GCA_963575745.1 Prorocentrum cordatum | reverse complement strand
TCGTAGTCCTAGTGGTGGTCGTAACATTGCAACAACGGAAAGTAGTGGCCGTCGTAACATATAAACACATGGATCTCCGCCACCGTACCCACTGGCACGTTGAGGCGTGCTAGCATGCCAAATGCTGTCTGGCAATTTTTTGTACGTAATGGTCTAAGAGGGACCCCCCCCTTCAGGCCGCACCTCGTCGCGTGCACCTGCCATGCTCCCGGGGGTCCTTGGGCGGCCATGGCGCCTCTATGGGGCTCTCCAGGGCTTCCATGACAGCCCAGGTGGCCCCCAAGACGGTCCAAGAGGGCCCCGAGTCGCCGAACGATCGCTCGAAGACGCCCAAGATGGCCTCAAGATGGCGCCAGAGGCTTCCAAGGCGCCACAGGAAGCCTCCAAGAGGTCTCCCAAGAGGGCCCCCAAAGGCAAACATAATCGATTTCGTTGCGTTTTTGAAGGATTTGGGCGTTCTCGCCTTTTCGGCTTTCCGGCGCTCCAAGTCGGCCCCAAAAAAACCCAAGATCAACCTAAAACGGCCCACGAGGCCTCCAAGAGCGCCCCAAGACAGCCTTAGAGCGCCCCAAGACGGTCCAAGAGGCGCCCAAGACGGCCCAAGAGGGCCCCGAGACGGCCCCCAAAAGGGCCCCAGAGAGGGAACACGAACCGAACATCCGAGCCCTCCTCCCCAAGGGGCCCCCAGGAAGCCCCACGAGGCGCCCCAAAAGCCTTAGAGGCCCCCAAGAGGCTCCCAAGAGGCCCCCAAAGAGGCCCCCAAAGAGGCCCCCAAGAGGCCCCCAAACGGCCCCCAAGAGGCCTGAAAACTGCCTCCAAGAGGCACCCGAGAAATTGCCTGTTGAAGGGAGGAAACGATTCCGTAGGATGGTGATGCTAGAACGATGCCCTTTAACCTTGCGGGTCAGAATCCTCACTCCAGTGCATCAATACCCGAGCTAAGATGGCGACAGGTGAGGGTAGGAAAAGGAGAGATAGAGTACACACTTTTCGGGTGCACGCAGGCAGAGCGGGGAGCCACTCGGCCGTTGAGAGTCGCCGACTAACGCAGCGGACTAACGCTGGGCTGAGTGAAGGTGACAAGGGGGGTGGCGCCGGCTTTTCACGGGGCAGTGGCGGGGGGTGGTGGGCAACGGACATTGGCAGGGAACAGCGGACTGGCGCCAGACGGGCACCGGTGGGAAGGGCCCCACGGGGGCGGCGGCGGGGGCAACGGACGGCAGGCGGCGGCGGGGCAGCGGGCGGCGCCAAAGGGCACAGCCAGGGCGGGAGGGCAGCGAGCAGCGGGGAGGCGCCGACCACCAGCGCGGCAGCAGCCAAAAGTGACGCCCGAGGGCCCAATGCCCGACGGGGCGTCTGCGGCTGGGGCGGCGACAGGTGAGGAAAACAGAAGGAGAGATAGGGTACACAGCATCTACGCAAGTTGCTTCTTCAGGAGATCAACTGCGCAAATGACTTGAAGAAGTTTCGTCCTTTCCCTCGCCCCACCATTCGGCGACGTCAGAGCTGCCTGCACGGCCGTGGCCGTGCGAGCGCAGCTGTTTTCGAACCCTCCAAAGAAAACTTGCACATCGTCTCCTGGAGCCATCTGGCCGAGAGTAATCTTACGACCCTCCTGCGCTCGCTCCCATCTGCTAGGGCGCAGGCGAGAGCCAGCCGACCCTGCGGAGCGCGGGGGCCGGGCGATCCCAAGGGGCGGAGGAGGAGGGGGAGGAGGAGGAGGAGGAGGAGGAGGAGGAGGAGGAGGAGGAGGAGGAGGAGGAGGAGGGGGAGGAGGACGGGGAGAAGGAGGAAAAGGAGTTGGGGGAGGAGAAGGAGGAGGAGGAGGAGGAGGAGGAGGAGGAGGAGGAGGAGGAGGAGGAGGAGGAGGAGGAGGAGGAGGAGGGGGAGGGGGAGGAGGGCTCCGCAGGGGCGCGCCGCCTGTCGGCCTCTGCCAGCCCCAGCGCGGCGCGGCTCACGCGCGCCTGGCCGGGCGCTGCGCCGGAGCGAGCCGCGGCCCGCGGAAGCCTCGCGAGGCGATCCCAAAGGGTGCTCAGCAGGGGCGCGCGCCGCCTGCCGCCCTGCCCGCGGCGCCACTCGAGCGCCTGGCCGGGCGCTGCGCGAGAGCGAGGCGACCCTGCGGAGGGCGGGAGAAGTCCCTGAGATCCGATGCTCCAAACAGATTGGAGCGGGCGGTTTTTGACAATTTTCGGCCTCTGGGGGCCCTCGCCGGGCCTCGGGAGCGTCAAAAACGACTTAACCGGTCCCGGGGAAGTGGTCCGGACTTCCCGGGCCCACGCGTCGAAGAAGCGGGAGCAGCTGGATGCCTGGGGTTATCCAAAGCGACCGGGGGCGCAGCAGGGGGCGTGCCGCCTGTCGGTCCACCCGCGGCGCCACTCGGGCGCCCGGCCAGGCGCTGCGCGAGAGCGAGGCGGGGCCGCGCCGCTGGTCGGCCTCTATAGGAGTGGGAATACGAACAGACCTTCGGAGCACTTGCCCGGCAACAGGGCCCTCATGAAGCTCCCATCTGCAGAGGCTCCCAATCTAGGTCCCGGGAGGCTCTCAAGAGGTCCTCATACTGCCCAAAGAGGCCTCCAAGAGGCCCCCAGAGGCTCCCAAGAGGCTCCTGGAGGCTCTCCAGAGATCCCCACACTTCCCCAAGAGGCCTCCAAGAGACCCCCGAGACGCCCCAAAAGAGACCTCGGCATCCAGGAGGCCCCCGAGAGGCTTCCCAAGTGACTGCAAGAAGCCTCTCGGATGCCTCTGGTAACCCAGACCCCCGAAGTCGTGTTTTTTTCGCAACGTCGACCCCCAAAGGTCTGGACCCTTTCCCTGGGACCGCTTTTTCATCCTGAGTTGTTTTTTGACGGTCCCGAGGCCCAGGAAGGGCCCTCGGAGGCCGACAATAAAGAAAAACCTCCCGTCGTGATTTTTTTCACAGCGCGAGGAGGTCTGGGAAACCGCCCAGGCGCGGTGGCGGGATCGGAGGCCACCAGGTAACGGCGGCACCGACTTGGGGAATCCTTGCAGTAACCTTGAAATCCTGTTGCGAGCCCTGGGGCTCCCGTCCGCCAGAATACTGCACAGGCGACACAGAGCCGTCGACGGGCCACCGCCAATCGTGCGGGCCTCACCTTCGCTGTCCATGTTGAGGCCGTCGGCGCGTGCACCCAAACGCCTCGTCAACGCAAAAGGCAAGAACATCGGTCCGCCTGCTCGGGCAGCTTCATCGATGGGAGCTCGCACAGCACACTGTGTACCAGGTGCGTGGCGGCATGGGGTAGCCTTGCCGTACGGCTCGGCGAGAACAGGAGCCACGCGCGCTGCCACGCGCCGATTGGAATCCTGCATCAAGCTGTCGCCATCACCCTGGATGGGTACAACTGGGAGCGCTAATCTTCGTTGACCGCAGCGCGTGCCCCGCAAAACGATGTTCCGCATCGGCGGCGGCGGGTCAGGTGCATACGGCGGAAGCAGCAGTTTTGCTAGCAAGACCAAGAGGTGGCGCATCAATAGCACAACAACGATTTTACTAGTCACAGTAGCGCCCGTCGTCGCCAGCGCCGCCGTCGTAGTGATACGTAAATCTTTGATGTGCGATTCGGCCGAAGGAACTTTTGGAGGCGGCCGGGAGGTCTGCGCAAGTAGGGCCCCGAGGAAAATCGTCGGGTGGGGTACGGGCAAATCAGCTCACGATCGCAATCCCAGGACCCCCCCCGGGGCCCATCCGGGCCAGTTATAGATTCACTCTGGATCGCCTGGCGGCCCCCCCGACGCCGAAAACCCCAGGCGGAGGCAAATCCCCTCAAAATCTTGCTGTGGACCCCTCCTGAAGTCGAAACTGACAAGTGCTTCGAGCCGCGTCCAGCCGTAGCGACGAGGGGGGCCCTTTAACCCTTTCTCCCTCCTTATTTCTGGCCAGTGAGTTGGGCCAGCTCAGCCTCTCAGGAGGATCTGAGGGAGCTTCTTCTTGATCTCGCATCATCCAGAACAGCAGCGAACGTGGAAACAAAGCCCCCGATCGAGCCTGCCAACACTGTCTCCGCTTCAAACGATGAATCCGCTGTATCCACTTCGGACGGCGATGACTCTGAAAGGCACCGATGGCCACACAAGAAATACAAAAACAAGTGCAAGAGCCTGGAGGCATCGGGACGTGAGTTCCGGGTGTGCGAGACACCAGGATCTGGATGGGAACAAGTCCGCACCTCGAGGCGGTCTTGACGATGGACGTGCAATAAGCGAGACACCCAACCTCGCAACAGAGCTACTCCGCGAAGCGACTGCTGGAAGCAGATAGTGATGATAAGGGTGGGGAGGAGGAGGAGGAGGAGGAGGAGGAGGAGGAGGAGGAGGAGGAGGAGGAGGAGGAGGAGGAGGAGGAGGAGGAGGAGGAGGAGGAGGAGGAGGAGGAGGAGGAGGAGGAGGAGGAGGAGGAGGAGGAGGAGGAGGAGGAGGAGGAGGAGGTGGCGGAGATGGCGGATGCGGATGCAGCTGCCTGTTGGTCGGTGTGATGGTGCTTGTTTGCCGTGATGTTTCGCGACTCGCCCCCCCCGTCGTCGTCGTCGTCGTCGTCGTCGTCGTCGTCGTCGTCGTCGTCGTCGTCGTCATCGTCGTCGTCGTCGTCGCCGTCGTCGTCGTCGTCGTCGTCGTCGTCGTCGTCGTCGTCGTCGTCGTCGTGCGGATGCAGCTGCCTGTTGGTGGGACCCCCCCCCTTCGGAGCAAGGCGAATTGAGACCACGGCAGCTCGACACGATCCACGGAACCCTCCCGGGGTCCAAACGCACAAGTTGTCCGAGCTGCGTCCAGCCGTGGCGACGAGTGCGCCCCCCCCCGAGGGCCACCTACCGTTATCTCAACCCGCCCTCCTCTGACCCCCGCGCTCCAGAGTGAGGGTCAGCTTTGGCTTGCCGAGCTGGGCCCCCTCCGCGAAGGGGGACTCGAAAGTGTTCAGGGGCGTGCCCTTCGCCTTCGGGGGGATGGGAACGGAGGAGGAGGAGGAGGAGGAACAGGAGGAGGAGGAGGAGGAGGAGGAAAAGGAGGAGTAGGAGGAGGAGGGGGAGGAGGAGGGGGAGGAGGAGGCACCACCGAATCGAGTTCGAGCGCGCCGAGCGGGGAAAAAAGAAAGGCCGAGACAGACGGAAAAGGCGAGCACGCGCAACTCGTCGATGAAACGAAACCAGAGGACGACAGGGGCCTCCTGGCAAGTAAAACGTCAAACGAATTACCGAAGGCGAAGCCAGAAGCAGGCTTCATCCGAGACCATGAGTGGGCGAGGCTCGCCCCTCCATTCCCCCGAGATGGGATCTTTCCCCACCTCGAGGGCTTTTAGATAAGTGTAGTCCTTGCTGGATGCAATCCCTTGGCACTCACCCCACAGACGCGACCGAGGCGCGGAGGGCTGGCAGCGGGCGCCACAACAGCGGCAGAATGCAAGAGTACCTCCAGCAAGGAGGATGACGTGCCCTCGGGCGCTACGCGAATCAACAGGACCCTGAGCGGAGAGGGGACGGTCGGGGGGGGCGGCATCACGGGCAACCCAGGACGCCCCAACCCGCGGGCCCCCAGAGGCCCTGGCCCTCTTGGGGGGCGGAGGCCCCCCAGAGCCACCCAGGGAACCCTGCGCACTAGCAGGGGCGGGGGGGGGGGGGGCACGCACAGCCAACCGAGGCGCCTTCGGGCGCGGGCCCCTAGAGGCCTCCTCAGAGCCGCTCCCCTTTCTAGTGCCCTCGCTCCTGGTGGGGCGTGGGGAAATCGGGGAGGGGTCAGGATCGACCTGGACACTGGGGGCATCCACCTGGGCCTGGACACGCGGGACCTCTGGGAGCCATCCCGCGCAGGCGCCAGCAAGGTCGAGATCCCGACGCTCCTCGTCCGCTTGAAACCTCACCCTTTTAAACGCAAGGAGCCGCTCAGGGCCTTCTACCGCCGTAGGCTGGAGCTCATCGTCGTCCAACTCCAGGTCGGCGCCGGAGGGGTCCACAGGACCCCGAGGGGACGGGGTCGAGACTCCAAGCGGCCCAACCTGGGCGTCGCCCGCGGCGTCCCCCGACGTTGACCTCGGGGCCCACAGGGCCGCAGCCTCGGCAACCCTACACGTGCGGATCCTCTGGGCCCTCGCACCTTTGGCGGACAAGGCGTAGGCGGGGCAGCGGTCACACGCCCACTTTTGACCACGCCTCCTCACAAGGTGCGGGAACTCCACCACCGTCGGCGGCGTCGGCGCACCCGCCCACTGGCCGTCCTCAGCCGCTGCTCGCTTCGCCTTAGCAGCGTCCCGCTCCAGGGCCCAGCGCTTTCGCAGCGCCAGGGGTCGCCGCCTCGGAATCTCCACACGGTCGGGCGGCACGGCGTCGTCGAAAGTGACCCTGGAGGCGCTGGCAATCCAGGAGGCGACTTGCCTCGCTCGCGCCAGGGCCTGCGTATATCTGTCCACTGCACCTCGAGGAAGGTCATGAAGGTGCTGGCCCCTCTTGGCTGCTTGATCCGCCAGGTAGTTGCACCGCCTCTCCCACGTGTCCTCCTTCGGGTGCCCCTTGACGTAGGTGATTCGGACAGGGGACGGGGTACTGGAATCTGGCGCATGGAGGCCTCCATGGCCATCGATGTGGTGCCATATTTGTCTCCACAGGTCCACATTGTCTCGCCTGGGACTGCAGCGCCAGCGGCGTCCACGGGCCAGGCCGTCGAGCAAGGGCAGGTAATCTTTGTGGATGTGTAGCGGGGCAATCCCAACCGTGATAACCTGCAGCACAGCGTGCAGCTCGGCGCGTGCCGAGGTCTGGCGAGGGCCAGGCAAGGCGCCAAACACAGCTCCCGAGTAGCTCGCGTCTCCCACAACCACGAAGCCCCAGCCTGCCCGTGCTGCAATATCCCAGCGCACTAGCTTCTTGCAAGAGCCGTCCGTGAAGATGCACCCCGTGACGACCAATGGCTCAGCATGCGCTCCACGATCGTAGTGCCATGCTCCAGTGTCGCATCTCGGGGGCAGCGCAGGCAGGAAGGAGTTGGGGGAAAGGCCCCTGGAGTACAGCAGGTCCCCAGATACCGTGGCCAGGTCAGCGTCGAACGTATCTTCGTCTACGGCTCGCTCACGCATGTCGTCCAGGGTAGGACAGCACCAGTAGCGATGATGAAGAGTGCCCAGAGCATCCCAACACCGAAGACAACGTGGGTTTGCGGCGTAGGCGTACTGGTAGAGTCTCTGCTGCGAAAGGTGACCACCCAACACCGCCGTGCGTAGAGCAGCTCTCGCCAAGGGGTCCAAGGCCCACCCCTTGGCCTTCACCCCTGCCTGCAACAACCCACGTATAGGAGCTAGCCAGATACCTGCAGGATCTTTGTGAAGCGGCCCAGGTATTTCAGGCATAACGTCTGGCCGCTGCGCCCACTGCTCCCGACCGACCACCTCGTAGTCCAGCAGAGCGAGCCACTTGACGACGGAGGGAGCGGTAACCCGAAGGTCGAGCAAGTCACCATTGCGAGTCAAAACGCTGTAACTCGGGGAGCACTTCCAGCCTAGGCGCAGTACCGATCGCGAGAAAGCACCAGCAGGTCCTTTGACGAGCTTCCAGCTCGTGGGGGCGGGTGCAGACGCAATCTGAAAGTACTGAGTCCTCCAGGCAACCTGCATGGCATCAATTGAACATTCCTCAGACTGCATCATGAGCGCCCAGTTGCAGATCGGGCCGACCACTGCGACACACTTTGGGTGCTGCGATGGGGAGCGGTCCAGCCGCGCAGCAATCCAGTGTGAGCCACCGCTCGGTATCGCGTCCCAACCATGCTTCGCCATTGCTGTCATCCTGCGTAGCACATGCGGGGCCGCCCCTAATATGCTCAGTCCGTAGGTGATGGCAGGGCCGACTGCTGCTCGAGCGACCTTCTTGAACTTTGCCCCGAGCGCCTGCAAACGTTTGAAGTGTCGGGCCCTCTTGCTTACCTTGCGCATGCGCCTCCTCAGCACATGCCCATAGCAAGGTTTGCCTGCGCCAACTTCCAGGCCCAACACTTCAAGCCAAGGTTGTGGACGGAAGCCGTACTTCTTCTGTCTACCTGCCACCATGGTCGGCATCTGCCCGTCGGAACCTGCAAGTAAGGCCTTGGACTTCGCAATTGGGAGACCTAGGTCCGTCAAAGACTCGCACAGCAGCTTGATCACGTCAACCGGCATCTGCTGGAAAAACTTGAGCTGTGCCTCGACCTGCCGGGCGAGGTCGCCCGCGAAGACGTCCAGCGACGACGAGAAGCCTGCATCACTGCTGCCCTGGAGGGGCTGTGCTGCTGCTACAAAATCGCCCATGGCAGATAGCATGAGGAGCTGAACAAGGGCCATGGCGTATTTGCACCCAGGCAGCACGCCTTGGTCCACCACAACTGAGTAAGAGGTGGCCTGCAGCCACACCAGCCTCCGTGGCGCACGATACATGGCCAAAGCGCATGACAGTAGCTGCCGAGGGAAGGCGTGCTTCTTGGCTGCCTGAACAAGGCGACGCCAGCAAATGCGATCGAAGCACTTCTCGATGTCCACGATGGCTGTGACGACCCCTTTGTCGGAGGCCAAGGCCGCCTCGGCGCGAAGGGGGGCACGAGCAGCCACATCTTGAGTAGTCTTGCCCACCGCCAAGGCAAAGTAGGGCCGATCGTGATCTTGAAGCCATTGCCGAAGTTGGACGCTCCGCACTTGCGTCCAAACACGATGCACCGCCTGCAGCAGCGCAATGGGTCGCCATCCTCCCTTGGGCTTGGCCAGAAGCACAATGTGGACGGTCATGAGCTGGGTCGACCAGCGCTCCCAGTGCTCGGCCAGCCACATGATGTAGATCAGCAGGGCAAGGGTGGGGTCACTGAGGAGGCTCAGGGACCTGGGGGCCAGCTTGTCTGCGCCCTGGCCCGTGTGCCACTTGAACTGCTTCGCGGCCCGCCGCACCTCGGCGATCTTTGGGACGGGAAGGGCCGCTTTCGGGAGGTTCAGCAGAGCCTCCCGCAGGTCGGCCGTGTCGTCAGAATCTTCGATGTGCCGCACCTGATAGCCATCCAGACCTTGCCCAGCACCATCCACCTGCACAAGCGTCGGGGGCCGTGACACCGCCGTAGCCCACCAGATGCTGGCCCATCGGCCCATCTGGTCATCCGCAACGTGTTGCGCCGAAGATGTAGAACCACCGTGGCGATGGACCTGAGCGCGCGGCACACCTGCGGGCTTGGTGAAAGAGAATAACGGCTTGATGCGACCCGCCTCGCAGTTAGAAGCCCAAGTGGCGAACGCCCTTCTCCTGTCCCGCATAGCTGCCGACTCCAGCTCCTCGGCGTACACCCCAAGCCATGCGACCACGGCACGCACGGCATCACGAGCAGCATCACGAAGGTCGGCCGAGGAAACATGTGGACGGCACTCAGCTGAGTAGGAGGCCCCACCAGGAGGGAACAGGCCACCAGCCTCGCAATCGATGTCCATGTGCCGCGCGCCGCTCACACTTCCCACGTCCGTAGACTGGCCTCCCAACTGTCCCGACTCCGTCCCACTCATGGGTCTTTGTCGGTCCAGGGGCTCTGCGGGCGGGGCGGCGCACGGCCTTGAAGAAGAAGACGAGGGCCTCGTCGACGTAGACAACGAGGCCGATGACGCCAAAGTAGCTGGCGGTGCCAAAGGGAAGGCTCGAGGGTAGGAGGGCACGACGGCGTCGGCCCCAGGTGCTGCAGCGCCAGGACGACCACAACCATCACGATTACCGAAGAGAACCTCAGGAGCAACAGGGGAAAAAGGATACCTCGCCAACCCCAGGTGCTAGAGCGCCAGGACGGTCAGCGGGTAGGGACGTGCAGAGCACATCGCCAGAGCCAAGCTTTCGCCTCTGGGCGAAGGCGGAGCCGAGGGCCTCGTCGACGTAGAGAATGAGGCCGATGAAGTCAAATTGACTGGTGGCGCCGAGGGAGGGGCCCGGTGGTAGTAGGGCGTGACGGCGGCGGCCCCAGGTACTGCTGCGCCAGGACGACCACAACCATCACGGTGCACGTAGAAAAGCTCAGGGCCCCCAGGAGAAGGGGAGACCGCGCCAACCCCAGGTGCCAGTGCGCCAGGACGGTCAGCGGGTAGGTGGGTGCAGGGCCCCTCGCCATAGCCAAGCTTACGCCTCTTGACCAGAGGAGTAGACGCGGATGCCGTATTCGACGCAGCAGCTGCCGTCGACGTCACATCAGTGGATGGGGCCCTGGAGAATGGGAGCGGGGAGGTGATCACGGCGGCCCCTGGTGCTGCTGCGCCAGGACGGGGGGCGTGATCACGATTGCTCAACTTCAGCACGCTGGGGGGACTCGCACTGCCGCTGCCAGTCCCAACGGCCTCCACTGTAACCCCAGGAGATAGAAAAGGGATCGGATCAGCATCAGCCCCAGGGCGACCAAATGCAGAGGAAAGAGACGGTGAGCCCGCCATAGTCGCACCGTAGGCCGTAGACCGCTGGTCAGGGAGCCAGCGGTCGGAGGCAACCGCGATGTCACGCACCACGGGGAATATCTTACGCAAAATCCGCACAACCTTCTGACAGTCGGTCCCCAGGTATGCCCGCTCCGCCGTAGGCGACACCAATCTTTCCAATCGCCGAAGGAGCTGGTCATCATCATGATCCCCTCGAAGGAGGTCGTCAGCAGCCTGAGCCAGGCGCTGAGCCCGTCGTGCATCAGGAACCGCTGCAGGGTGTGGTCCAGTAGGAGCACCGCCAGCTTGCCTCCACACGTAGTCGACCTTGGCAGCACGGCCACGGTAGAGGTCGCCGTCCGTGTCGATGCAGTACGTCGCGAGCAGCTCGTCCTCCGCGGCGTCCATGAAGGCGGCGTAGAGGGAGTCCAAACGAACCTGCGCCTGCACAGCAGTGGCCGCCCCTCCCCGCGCCGCGTCTGCCTCGATGGTGTCCTGGTGGTCGACTGCCGCCACAGGGATGCCGTCTTCGTCGGGCGCTGCCTTCGGGAAAGCCTTGGGCGGGGCCCGACAGCACCAGGAACTTGACGGCCTTGGCACGCGTATCGAGAGACACCTGCATGGGGTAGTGGGGCGCCGCAGGCCATCCTGGAACTGGCCTCGGCTGCGAGAGCGACCCAGCCAGCGACAGACTGGAGAGCCAGTAGTCGATGTTGGAGTAGTTCCCTTTCACGCTCCTGCGTGTGCCCCCCAGACGCACGAGCAACCGTGGCGGCTGGGATGCAGTCCAAGAAACCATCAACACCCAGAGCGGACGGCTCGCAGTTGAAATCGGCTGCCAAGATGAAAGGCCTGTTCCACCCGCGCAGCGCCGCGGCAATGTCGAAGAGGCGCGCCGCATTGACCCCGGCAGCCCACTTTCCCACTTCGAAGTAGGCAGCAACCAATACCAACCCTCCTCTGATGCCGAAGTCGGCGTGGCAGGCGACAGCAAAACTCGGTAGCAAGTCGAAAGAATCTGGGACAATCGACGTGCCAGGCATGGCCGTCACGCTGTGGCGTCTGATGAAGAGTCCGACCCCAGCGGACGGCCGCCCAGACTCAAGTCTCCGACAAGGTGTGATGATAGCGTGCCACCCCTCACGAGCTGCCCATCCCTGCGCACGCCGAAGCTCATCTCCATCAACACGGAGCTCCTGCGCCGCGACAGCCTTCACCGAGGGGTCGCATTTCTCCAAAAACTCACGGCACGTCCCCCAAGACGAACCGTTGTAGGTGACCAGGACCACGTTCTTCCTGGCTGCGCGGCGTCTGCCCTGCTGCTCACATCGGGCCTGCGTTCTCCCAAGCTGCAGCTGCCGCTCCTGAGGGACGAAAAGCGGCTGACACTTTGGCTGCAGGCGCAAGGGGTGCCGCAGGAGCCGCTGCCTGGGCGGGGGCGGCGGCCGCTGGTGCTGCGGAGGTCGCGGAGGTGGCCTCCGCGTGCTGGCCAGCAGCGTCGGGTGCCACCCCTGTGGCTGCGGCCTGCAGGGCCTGGGCAGCAGGGAAGGCCATGCCGATGGCCTGGACCTGCGCATTGATCGACTCGAGGAGCGCGATCCCCTGGCCGTTCTGCACCTGGTTGGGGGCCACGCTGAGCAACGTCTGCAGGCCGCACGGCGTGGTGGCCAAGCCCTGCAGGTCCACTCCGCTGGGGCCCGCCGCAGCTGCTGCCACGGCGCGAGTGGCCTGGGCGGCCTCCTGCTCCAGCACTTCGATCTGCAGCTTGTGCAAAATGGCGACGCGCTCCTCAGCCTCGATAAGGTCGGTACCCGACTTGGCCCTTCGCTCTCGAGCATCCGTGAGCTTGGCCTGCAGCTCGCGGAGGACGACGTCGGAGGGCTGCGCCTGCCTCTCAGCGAGCTCCAGGTCGGCGAGCTCGGCCTTGGCGGCCACGATGAGGGGGTGGTCATCGGCGTACTGCAGCCCTTGCAGCGCCTTGAGCCCTTGTCTTGCCCGATCCACCGCTGTGGTGGCCGTACTAGCGGGCCGAGGACCACCAGCAGCACGATCGCCAGGAGCGCCCGAGCGGCGGCGCCTCCGAGCAGACGTCGACCGCGGCGGGTGGCCTCCATCACTGCCTGGCGGCGCCTCGGCGGGTGGGGTGCGGCCAGCACGGTCTCGGCCACACTTCCAGCACGTCTGACGGCTGCCGAAGTTGGTCCTGAAACCATGCCCGCGTGGCCACGCAGGCCCACTGGGGCTCGGCGGCGCCGCCTGGCGCGGCTCGCCACGGGGGCGTGGCCATGGGGCCTGCTGGCGGACAGTCGCCGTGATGGCCCGACAGCAGCGCCCTGGCGGCGGCGAGGCGCAGCAGCCGCCGAGCGCTGGCTCGCCGCCGCCGTAGGTGAGGGCGGCCGCTCACGGCGCACTCCGCCGCCGCCGCCGCCGCCGTCCGTGATTGCACCTCGCGCGCCCGAGGGGGGGCGGGAGGCTGGGGGCTCGCGCGCACGGGCCGCCCCTGGCCCGCAGCGAGCCACCTAGGGGGAGGAGGAGGACGGGGAGGAGGAGGAGGAGGAGGGGGAGGAGGAGGAAGAGGAGGAGGAGGAGGAGGAGGAGGAGGAGGAGGAGGAGGAGGAGGAGGAGAGCGACGGGGGACTCGAAGGTGTTCAGGGGCGTGCCCTTCGCCTTCTCCTTCTCCTTCTCCTGGCCCTCTGCGGCCTCCTCGCCCTGCGCCTCCTCGCCTGCCTGGCCGCCGTCCTCCAGTGAGGGGGCTCCGCCGCGGGGGCCAGGGCAGAGGGGGCTGGACGCCGACCCGCTGCGCTCCCCCCCTCCTCTCCGAGGCTTGGGAAGGGGCCCAGGCTCCCGACGTCCAGATGTGTTCACAGCCTCGACACCCAGAGGTCTGGACCCCTTCCCCAGGACTGGTCCTTCATCCTGCGTCGTTTTTGACGGCCCCGAGGCCCAGGAAGGGACCCCGCAAGCCGAAAATTAGATACAAAACCTCCCGTCCTGATGCTTTTCGCAGCGCGAGGAGGCCTCGTGTGGGGGGTGGGTGGGTCGGGAGTTCTTGTGCAGCGTGTCGCGGCGACGGCCCTGGCGACACGCCGTGCTCTGCAAGCGGATAAGCGCGTCGCTCCGCTCCGCAGGGCGGGGGGCAGAGAAAAGCTCGGGACGTTGACGTTTGGGGACTGGGGCGCGGTTCGAATGTCGCGCCAGAGCGTGGTGGGCCAGAGCCCAGCGGCGCGACCCGCTAACCCAAAATCCCCGACCGCAGGGTACAAAGAAAGTTCGGCCCACGCGGCCGGCGGAGAAGAGGGCTAAGCGCGGAGGGTCAGTTCAACCCCTCTACAGCGTGGACTCCCAGAGGTCTGAACCACGTCCCCAGGCCAGGACCGTCTTTTCGTCCCATGCCGTTTTTCAACGGCCCTGGGGCCTGGCGAGGGCCCCCGAAGGCCGAAAATTGCCGAACACCTTCCACCGTGAGTCCTTTACATCGAGAGAGGAGGAGGAGGAGGAGGAGGAGGAGGAGGAGGAGGAGGAGGAGGAGGAGGAGGAGGAGGAGGAGGAGGACGAGGAGGAGGACGAGGAGGAGGAGGAGGAGGAGGAGGAGGAGGAGGAGGACAGGGAGGAGGAGAAGGACCAGTGTAAACCCAAGAGTCATCATCGATGTTTGAATTAAACCTCCTTCCAAGCTCCAAACTCCCTCTTCATAGGCCCCATACAACGGTCCATTTCCATTGCGGGAACTGCCTCGTCGGAAAACAACCGTTTGAAGACCTTGAAGCATGCCAAAACATTGCTCTCGGGCTTTTCACGCCACGGATCAACCTGACGTCTGCGTCCTGACGATCTGGAATCGTGCCAGAACGCCATTTTTGGGACTTCAACACCGCGAATAAACATAAATGTTGCACCCGAGGGCGATACGAGGTAAACCATCAAATACATGGTGCCAAAGGGGAGGGTGCCCGATTGAAAACACAAGAATCGAACGAGGGTCGGTACCAGGCTCGGCCTACGAGTGCAAGCCATGACGCGTACGTTGACCCCGCTGTGCAGAGCACCCCGATATCCGGCAAAGTGCCTTCCGTGGGGGCGGTTGCACCAGCCCGAGCAAACGCGCGCAAAATAAGACGATGAGAAAGTCAGAAGAGAAGAAGGAGGAGGAGGGGATAAACTTGGAACTGATACAACAACCGGCATTCAATGCGATGGTATACAATGGCAGCCTGGATTTCAGACTGGGCCGTGAATGACCACGAACCTACAAAGTGATGGCGAGGCTGATCCAATTGTTAAAAACCTCCCGTTGTGATTTTTCGCTGCGAGAATGAGTTTAGGAACCCCCTCTGCCCTAGACGGAGAAGAATCGACATAGAGATAAGCTTTCGTAGCTCCACGCGAATTTCCTAGATCGTCGCTCGACCCCCCTCCCTGGAGCACAGGGCGCGCCAAGGGCGGCACCGGAGGCGCAGCCGGGAAGCCCAGCGCCGATCCCAGAAGTCCGCGCGCAGCTCCGAAAATTAACGTCTATATGTATTCTCACAACAAAGAAGCACACACAACAAACAACACGTGTGTTGTTTTGTGTTGTTTGTTGTGTGTTTTCTTGAGAGTGTGTGTGTGTGTGTGTGTGTGTGTTTGTGTGTTTGTTCATGTGTTTTGTTGGTGTTGTTTTTGTGTTCCCCTTCTGCCTCTCGCAACAGGGCTTGTCTTGCGCCGGTAGATTGCATAAATCTATCTGTATATATATGTGTATATATTTATTTATTTATTTCGACTCGGCTATGCCCCAAGAGCTGCCTTACCGTCACTGTGTTTGCCTGCCCTGGAACCTATTGCAAGTACTTCGCGCACACATTGCCATGATATATACAACAGCGAAACATGCTACGCAACTGTGTCAGGCTAAACTTGAGATGAGGATCATGTAAGACAGAGAAGATCAAGAGAATTGTACGCAGTGCCTCCACCTCTGCTTCCCAACTGTCGGCGAGAAGCGGCCGCCATAAGCAGCCGAAAGCCAACAATTGCCACGTACAGTGAGCAGCCGTACGAACTCGAAGCACGAAGCCGATCCCTGCCTGGCCACGCTTCCGCCAGCCACCGTCCGAGTGCATGAGACAGTGATGGGGAGTACCGACGAGGGAAGACCAAGAAGGACTAAGGCAGATAAAAGACTCCTGGCTATCCATGGTGAGATTGCACGGCCAATCAGCCTCGGTATTCAGATCCCGACGCCTCCATACCAGAGGGGAGTCCACCACGTGAGGCTCCCTCCACCCATTCATAAATGAATGCAGCAACAAATCAGCAGTCGGGGACAACATGTCGATGTGTTCGAACCTGCAGAAAGAAGATCCGTTTAAGGCCCCAGCCAGAGGTTTGTTATCTACAACGCACTGGAAGAATTTGGTCGCCTCCTCGGGCGGGGTCCAGGAGCAATCGCACGGAAGAGGCGAGAAGCCGAGGGCCGAAAATATTCTCTCTGTAGACCAATGCGACGCGGTCGAATCAAAATAAATATTTTTCCATTCCCGATCTTCTGGACCGAGGGCCACGTCCACCATTGCAGGTTCAGCCAGCCCTTGACGGGCCCTTTTTCGATCAGCGCTGACGGAATCATCGTGGTCACGTTTTCGTTTGGCAGGGCGGAGGCTGCTGGCCCCCTCCACCGGCATCCTTCGAGCGACGTCCGTCTGGAGAGCCAAGTCGCGATTCCAGCGCGGAAGTTGCCACTGGATGCACAGGCTGTTTACGAACTGGTCCTCCGTAGTTTTCCAAACAGTTGCCCCGGCCTCCATCAACTCCTCCCACTCCTTGAAATATTTATCCCAAAAATCCTCCACCTGGAACACAAGGGCCCCTGGACGACGATACCTCCAATCCCCAGCAAAATCCTCTCGAACCCTAGCACTATGACGACCTTCTACCACCCCCACCGCATGCTCCCCTCGACGGAAAAGAGCAAGTTCTCGAAGCGGGTATTCCGGCATACCCTGGGCATCCAGACCCCATGACCAATGGAAAGATCGATACCGCCAGCGATGGCACATACGCAACCAACGGTGATGGACATGCGGGATTCCCCACGTGGCGAAGCGGCCTTCCAGGAGCCTAGCAGTACGACTATTATAACCAAGATGGCCTTCTTGGGGTAGATGTTTAAGCTTGAACGACTTACGCAACACATTGTCTTCCCAGGCACGGAGTTGCTGTAAACGTGCTTGTGTCGGTACCCGTGCTTGGCAGTCATATAAGGCGCTGGCCACTGGGCCCCGGCTGAAGGCCCGAGCTTTGGCCTCCCAGCTGGCCCTCGGATTCAACAGATGTGGGGTGATTCTGCCCAAGTTCCTCTCGGCTTTAAGAAATCTGCGCGAAAATGAAATCGTAGTCCCACCTTCCCTGTCGAATCTGGTCCCAAGAACCACCTCCTCGTCTACCACGGGGAAGCGCAAGGTGCCCTGCGACAGAGACTCGATCATGACGTGCGTCGGGGGGGCATCCACCCCCATACCGCATAGAATAGCGCTCTCCTTCATTTTCACTCTGAAACCGTCATGTTTAGAGTGCGTACGATGTTAGTGATCATGATGGTGATGGTGTGAAAGTCCCTAGCGCAGAGGATAAGGTTATCGGCCCAGATAAGCAATGACAGGAACACATTACCAATCCTAGCCCCGCACTCCTCCCCAGCCCACCGATCAACAAGACGTCGAAAAATAAAGACCAAAACCAGGTTAAACAGCAACGGTGTTTCCACTCCACCCTGACGTCCCCCTTTTTCGTAATTGAATTTGCCAGAACTCCCAACCCCTCTGATGCACATCTCCGCCGATAGGCCAGAAAGCTCCCGGAGAAGTGCAGCTACCAGGGATGAAGGAACCTGGAGCTCCGATAAAGCCCTGGCCAACAACTCGTGCGGAATGCTGTCAAACGCAAATTCGATATCCAAGAACGCGAACAGATACGGCTGACGCTTAAAATTGTGAGAGATGGCTAGAACCTTACGCACGATGTCCACCACGTGCAAAGTCGAAATGCCCGGGGTAAAACCAAACAGCCGAACACGAGATTGAGAGACAAAGCGACGAACCGCATACCATACTGAACGCAGGTGCCACTTTTGCATGTTCGGAGTCTTTGCAATATATCTCCATTCAGTGTAACACGACGGGATCAGCACCTTCGGTAAGCCTACTAAATCGATAAACTTCCAATACTCCCCTCCACCCATCCCGCTCTCGAAGTATTTGACGAAAGCAATATACACCTCAACCAATGTACTATAAGGTAAAGATTTCAACATCTCTCCCACCACCCCATCCCTAGCTGGTGACGTGCCTTGCGAGATAGCCCCTCGAGCGGCGAGAAACTCCATGAACTGGAACCAGCCTGGGCCACGAGCGGGCGAAAGATGTCCGTCCAACCTATCTGCGCGAGCACGTGCTAGAAGAACCTCTAGTCGTTCCTGTTGAACCTGGGTAGGATTAGTCGAATCATTGTACCGTAACGCCCCAGACCGTTGCAAAAGCTCAGGCCAAAGCGAATGATTATGAAGCGCATCGCCGTAGATAGGCTTAAGTTGTTCGGGAACCTTCAAGAAATCCAGCAAACGAGAGCACGACCACGACGGGTGAGAGTTGATGGCAGCCAGTGTGTCATCCCCACGTTTACGACGACGACGCTTGACCAACTGCCTCACCTCTCAGCGATCTTGTCGATTTCGGACCCCCCCTCTCAAATCTAGCTTTATCTTATGGCGAAGATGTTTTTCCCTATCAGATCTCTGGCTGTTCTGCCACCGCCTCAACCCAGCATTCGTGGCTGGAACCAGCATGGCGGTCTCGCCAATGAGCGATTCCCAATCTGCGATAGACTTGCACTCGCGAGCAGACTGTGATACAAATCGTGGCTGATTTTGCATCGCTCGGGGCTCCGCAGCGGCCGCGCCGTTACGACACGCGGGCGGCTTTGCAGGATGGCGCATCAGAGCGTTGGCCGAAGCAACCCTGTGCTGGAACAGTCCCAGCGCAACTTCGTTATCGGGTGCCCAGCCCTTCTGCGGAAACGACTTGGCCAGATAGCTGATGTACGAACTGTCGAACACGATTTTGCCTCTGACCATCTTGTGATCGGAGCGCAACACTTCCGGGGCTTTCTTGCGTGTATGATCCAAACATTCCCAGCGCCCTAACAATGCACAGCAGGAATAGCAATGGAATCGATTTGTGATTCGCTGCCCCGCGTGTTGCACCAAGTCCACATCTCATCAGGGAGCTGCTTTGCACAAGAGGAAAATGTATTGAGAAGAACAGCGTTGCGAGCGTAGAAAAACTTGGTGAGACGAGCACCTCTAGCAACATAATGACCAGGGTGAGGAGGCTCCGCCCAATCACCGCTGAGCCCAGGAAGATACCCACACATAGTATGATTAAGATCTCCCCCGAGAACCCAACGCTTCACCTGTGGAAGAGCACGTTCTCATTCGTCACAGAGCCGCCCTATAGATGACATCGTATCGTCCCAGCAGACTTGGGAATCAGACCCGGTAGGCAAGTGTAAACATAAGTACCCGCTGCCACCACACTGCAACATGCAATAGAAGGGACCAGGGTCTTTACGGTGGATGTGATCGTGCCAGCACCCAGGGACTGCTATACCGCAGTCCTCGCCCAGTTTCGAGAAGAGCTCGTACCCATGATGCGAAGCATCAACCAAACGAGGAATCTCCTGAAGAAACATGACAGTCATACGCCCAACAAACTTCCTCATCTTTTTGGAAAAAAAGAAGCCCGAGCTGAGACCGCCTTGTGCCTCAAGTTTGCGGTGATGGCCCAGAGCTCAGTGAGCTCACGAATTCTAGGTTCCAGCTGGCACCTCTACTTGCGCATGCTGAGGATCAACTGGTCTTTGTTCCCCCCGATCTCCGCGAGCTTCGAGTCGTCCCAGACCACCTGAGCCGACGAGTCGATGCCGGCAATGCGGTACGGGTCGCCGTCCGCTTTCTTGACCGATACCGAGAGCGAGCGTTTCCAGTCTTCGGTGACAAGGTACCCGGTGGCCGTCGCCTGTTCCCTGATCGTCTCAGTCAACGCGCCACACGCTCTGTACCTCATCATTCGAACGGGGTGCTGCTCCGCCCGAAAGGTGGGCCACACCTCGGTGCCCTGGCCCTTCGCCGAGGTCAAGAAGAGATTGTGGGTCATGGTGATTTCCTGGAGGTGCTTCTTCATGGTATCCACGCTGCCGGGCTGGACTGGGAGCTCGAACTTGTAGATGTTTTCCGTGGTTTTCACTTTGAGCTCGCCCAGCTCCTGGGCCGACGCACCCAAATGCCCCCGTACAGTGGCATACCACGTGCAGAGCTGAGCCATGCCAATCTTGTGGTCGCCCTTCTCATGAAAATCGCAAAGCTTCACAATGATATTGGATGGTTTCCAATCGCCTCCGGAGGAGGCGGAGTTGCCTCCCGCACTGGAGGCGCCATCCAAGACCTGCTTCTCCAGCTTTGCCACTCGCTTCTCCAGTTCCTCTGCGCCCGTCTCGATCTGCTTGAATCGAGGTTCGAACTTATCTCCCATCTTCCCGAGCAAGGTATCCATGGACATCGTGACCCTGTTCGAATAGAGGTCCAAGATCTGTTTGGTCCCCGGAGGGAGTGTTTTCAAGGCCTCCTGCTCCGCCTCCGCCATCCTCTGCAATTCGTCGGTGTGCAGACGTTTGGCAGCAGGTTGAGAAGAATCGGCCTCCATCGGTGCACAAAATGTGCGAGAAAGTGAAAAGGAAGTACAATACAGAGCGGCCACTCAGGCCCAAATTGGCATGAGCCAAATGGCTTGAGCCAAAATGGCTTGATACATACATACATACGTATATATATATATATATATATATATATATATATATATATATATATATTATATCGGAGGTGAGGGGGTGAGATCGAAGTGGAACGGAGAGCCCCCCTACCGGGAAATCGATTTCGGTTTCGTGTTCGTGCGTGCCGTGCGTGCGGGCGAGGCGAAGCTGCGTGGGCGGGCGAGAGGAAAGTCTCCTGTGGCTGAGGCGCGGCCGGACCAAATGATTCTCCACCGGGCGGCCGGTGGCGCGCGGTGTCCCGCCGGTGTCCCGCCGGTGTCCCGTCGGTGTCCCGTCGGTGTCCCGTCGGTGTCCCGATGCTGATGATGATGATGATGATGATGATGATGATGATGATGTTGATGATGATGATGGTGCTGATGATGATGATGGTGATGATGATATCGATAGAGAGACCGAATGTGACATCGATAGTGAGACCGAATGTGAAATCGTTTTTGATATCGATTGTGATATCGATAGTGAAATCGATAGTGAGCCCGAAAGTGAGATTGGTTGTGAGATCGATAGTGAGATCGATAGTGAGATCGATTGTGAGATCGATAATGAAACCGATAGTGAGACCGAATGTGAGATCGATAGTGAGATCGATAGTGAGATCGATAGTGAGACCGAATGTGAGATCGATGGTGAGATCGATAGTGATATCGATAGTGAGATCGATAGTGAGACCGAATGTGAGATCGATAGTGAAATCGATAGTGAGACCGAATGTGAGATCGATGGTGAGATCTATAGTGATATCGATAGTGAGATCGATAGTGAGACCGAATGTGAGATCGATTGTGAGATCGATAGTGAGATCGATGGTGAGATCGATAGTGAGACCGAATGTGAGATCGATTGTGAGATCGATAGTGATATCGATAGTGAGATCGATAGTGAGACCGGATGTGTGATCGATAAGGAAATCGATAGTGAGACCGAATGGGATATCGATAATGAGATCGATCGTGAGACCGAATGTGAGATCGATAGTGAGATCGATAGTGATATCGAGAGTGAGATCGATCGAGTGCGACGTTGGTCCCTCCCCCCCCCTCACCTCCTTATCACCCGAAGGGTGGCGTATAGGTCTATATATATGTATGTATGTATGTATATATAGATATATATATATATATATTATATATATATATATATATGTGTGTGTGTGTGTGCGTGTGTGTGTGTGCGTGTGTGTGTGTGTGCGTGTGTGTGTGTGCGTGTGTGTGTGTTTCTTGTCGACCCCCTGCCCGTGCCCGTGCCCCACTGGCTGCCGCCCTCCTGGCTCCCCGTATGCACCGATCCCTGGCCGAGGGTGGGCCCGGCCAGGATCGGTGCACCCTGAGATCCGACGTCACGAGCAAAAACAGCATCGTAGAAGAACTCGACTGGAATCCTGGACTCCACCTTCCTGCCGATTTCTGTTCGAGCCTGATCGGTCCGTCAGGGTCCCAGGGCCCGAAACGAGGCAACATCGCCCATTGCGAAGAAGTTGCGACGCCAAAATCTCCAGGTCCCCCCCCCTAATGATCCTCATCGTTCGGTCTTCCGGTCGTAACTCGGGTCTCCAGCGGCCGTTCGGGTCGATCCGGGCACCCCCAGACGCCTTTCGGCGAGGCGCAGCTGCAGGAAGGCGGCATCCCGCGGCTGGAAGGCCGCCGAGAACCTGCGAAAACAGTTGAAAACCTCGAACCTCTCGCATGGGTAGGTGTATAGCTTGGCGCCCCCCTCCCCGAAAGGGAGTTGAACGCCGAGGGTCGGCCGAACTCCCACTGCCAAGATCTCCATCTGGAGCCCTCCGGGTCCTCGCCACTGGCGCCGAGCTCGGCCGTGTCCTCGTCGGCCTCCTGCAGGGGGCGTTGCACACGAAGCAGGCGCCTGCTCAGCCCCGCCCTATACATGGCCCGCTCTCGCGCATATCTTCGCGCCGCCTGCTTCGTGGACCCCACCTCCTCGCGTTGCGGGAAAATGTAATCTTTGTTTGTTTTTCGTTGTCATTTTCGGCCTCCCTGGGCCCTCGCAGGGCCCCAGGACCATCCAAAAACGAGCAAGGATGAAAGTCTGGCCACAGCAGGGAAGGGGTCCGGCCCTTTGGAGGTCTATCTTGCGGAAGGATCGCGGCGTCGGAGTTTTGGAGAGTCCGGCATGGGCGGTGCGAGTGCTCAGATCTCCGACGATGCGTTTTTGTTTCTAGTCCCGGCGTTTTTCTCCAATTTCGGTCTCTGGGGCCGCCTGTTCGCCCATTGGCGACCGAAGGCGGTTGCCTGGGACGGACCCAGCGCTCCGACGTCGTGATTTTTTCGCCCCCGCCGGAGGTCTGGACCACTTCCCCAAGACCAAATTTTCGCCCTGGGTCGCTTTCCTGACGGTCCCGGGGCCTGGTGAGGGCCCCCAGAGTTCGAAAATAGCAAAAACTGTTCGTCGCATGTTGTCTGTAAAGATGTATCTAAAATGCACCCCGGACGGTGCGGGGCGGAACTCCCCAACTCGGGAAAGTATGGCGGATTCCTCCGCACAAGTATGGCGCAGAACCCGACGGCAGAGTTGTGACCACGATGGAAGCCACCGCCTCCACAAGTTCACGTAACAAATCCAGGACGGGCGAAATTCTGCATATGTGGGGCAGCGTTTCCGACTTGCGCTCATGGCCAATTCGGCACTGCGCGCAGCTCAGGCAATTACGTACGCCCAGCATTTCAAAACTTACCCTAATAAGCACATGGCAAAAGCACCCTGATATCAGCAACATTGACATGATACCTGTGGAACCTGCAGGACATGTGGGACCATCGAGGCCTGCTAGACCAGTTGGAGCAGTGAAACCTGTGGGACCTGTGGGACATGCGGGAAATGCGGGACGTGTGGGACCTGCGGGACCTGCGGGACTTACGAGACCCGCGTGCCCTCCGGGGCCTGTAGGACCTCTGGGACTTGTCGGACCTCCGGGACCAACAAGCCCTGTTGGAGATGTGGGACCTGTGGGACCTGAAGAGACCTGCGAGACCTGTGGGATTTGTAGGATCTGTGGGAAATGCGGGACCGGTGGGGCCTGTGTGACATGAGAAACCTGTGAGACTTGTGGGCCTGTGGGGCCTGTGGGACCTGTGGGACCTGTGCGACCTGCAATACTTGCGAGACCCGTGGGACTTGTGGGACCGGTGGGTCCGTCGGACCTGTGGGACCCGTGGGACCTGTGTGGCCCGTGAGACCAGTGGGACGTGTGAGACCTGTGGACCTCTGGGACCTGTGGGACCCGCTGGGCCTGTAGAACCTGTGGGACCTGGGGAACGTGTAGGACATGTGTGTTATTTGGGATCAGTGGGGCCTGTGGGAATTGCAGAGCTTGCGAGACTTCTTGGAACTGTGGGACCTGTGGGGCCTGTGGGGCGTGTGGGTCCTGTGAGACCTGAAGGGCCTGCAGGATCAACGAGACCTGCTAGACCTGTGGTGCCTGTGGGACCTGTGGGCGTTGTGGGAGCGGTGGGGTATGTGGAACATGTGGGACCTCTAGGATTCATGGGACATGAGTGAACTATGGGATTTGATGGACCAATGAGACGTGTGGGGCCTGCGAGACCTGTCAGACTTGCTAGGTCTGCGGCGCCTGCAAGATTTGGTGGACCTGCCAGATATGTGGGATATGTGGGACATGTGGTACCTGTGAGACTTGCGACAGCTGTGGGACTGAACCGTGGGACCCGTGGGACCCGTGGAACTGTGGGACCAGTGGGACCTGCGAGACCTGAGAGACCTGCGAGACCTGTGGGAGCTGTGGGACTTGTGGGACTTGCGGGGACTGTTAGACCTGCGCGACCTGCAAGATCTGCGAGACCTGTGGACCTTGTGGGAACTGTGGGACCTGTGGGACCTGTGAGATCTTTGAATCCTGTGGGACCTGCGACCGCCGGGGACCAAAGTAAGGCTCTGAATTGTGGGACCGCCAGGCACCCAAATAAGAACCTTCCTGGGGACCCGGGGAATTCCTTATTAAATTTCGTGGATCGACAGATGTCTCGTGCTTTGGGGCCATCGAGGCCCCCAGGGGGATTTACTCAGGAACCCGAAGGTTCCTTACGTCCACGATGTTTTCTTGGAGCGGGGGGGCTCCAAATTCAAACGTCCCAGCGTGGCCGTCGGAGGCCCTCAATTAGCCACCCCGCTTGGAAACGCGACGCAACTGTTCTGCCGAGACCTGCAAGCGACTCTGATGCCGTCACCGCCGTACCTGCAATGCATCCGCTAATCCGCAGGCACACCCAAGAAACCGCCATGGAGGCGGGCACGACCCCAGACGGCACCAGAAGACCCCCGGGGGAGCTCACGACGACCCACGATGGCCCCGAAGTGTCCCACAGAGCCCCAAAACGACCCAAGAGTGCTCCAAGACGCCCCCAAGACAACCCAACAGGACCCCGTGACAAGCCCAATGCGGCCTGAGAGTAACCCGTGAGAGACCTCAGAGAGACAAGAACAACGGACGCAGAATGAGGCAGAAAAATAAGGGAACTCACAACGGGGGGACGGAGGAGGGGGGACGACAACGAAAACGAAGGAGTACGCCCCGAAACGACGCGGATAAGCGTGTCACATGTTGCTGCCGTTGTACGGGTATGAGCGACGATCTGTCGCGTGGTACGGTTTCCTTGGTGGTGCTCTAAAACTCGCCGCGCCGAAACATGCGCAATCGCAGTGCGCGGGACTTGCCGCGAACAAATCGGCATAACGCAAGCGCCCGGTTCTCTACACGCACGTCAGGCCCGCGCAGCAACTCTCACACAAGCCCGTCCCTTCCCGCCTGCCGCCGGAGGGCAGGGATGGCAACCAGATCTCCGACGATGTGTTTTTGTTTGCAATCGCGGTTTGTTTTGTCCTCGATTTCGGCCTTGAGGCCGAAATCTGGAGCCCGACGAGGGCATCGGGCCCTGGGACCACCAAATATGGATCCTGGTTAAAAACTGGCCTCTTGGGCCGCGGGATGGCAAACTCATGTCGACGGACGTCAGCGTAGCTCTTGGGGCCTGGTCTTTGGCCTCTCGGGGGCCTCCTGAGGTTTCTGGGGGGCCTCTTTGGGGACCTGCTGGCGGTCTCGGGCGGGGCGGACGGCGCGAAATGTCAGTTCGAGCTCCCCCTGATTGGGTCCTCTAGGGCTCTTCTTGGGGGACTCTTGGGGCATCTTGGGACCCTCTTGGGCTGTCAGGGGGCACACTTGGGCCGATATTGGAGGCATGCTTTTCAAGGCAACGCCTATGCCCCATAATGATCAGGGGGCACCACTGGCGCTGAGGCGCAACAGGTGGCTTCGGGCATTCCACCTGGAAGCATAGCGGTGGGATGAATTCATCGGCATCTTCGGTCACCTGATCTTTTCCCAGGTTCGGTTCGGACCTCGCTCTGCACTCCCTAATCCTCTTTCCCCCACGCCAGCCCCTCCATGCACTGTAGATGGGTGCTGGTGGAGGAGGAGGAGGAGGAAGAGGAGGAGGAGGCGAAGGAGGAGGAGGAGGAGGAGGAGGAGGGAGGAGGAGGAGGAGGAGGAGGAGGAGGAGGGAGGAGGAGGAGGAGCAGGAGGAGGAGGAGGAGGAGGAGGAGGAGGCTCTCACGCGAGTGCTGTTTACCGCGCGCAGAGTGCATCTTTATATCGCCGTCGCGCCTGGACACGGCCATCCTGGGCCCTGGCATGGCGCACACGCCCCCCTGGGCCCTGGCCAAAATGTCTACACACCATCGCAGTGCCCAGGATGGCTCTGGCCAGGCATGGCGGCGGCGGTATACCCAGACATGCGGTGTCTTGAAATTTCCCATGCGCGGTCCCCGAAATCCGACCCTTTCCCCAGGACGGGTCTTTCATCCCGAGTCGTTTTTCTCACGGTCCTGGGGCCCGGCGAGTGCCCCCAGGGGCCGAAAATGTACGACAACCTCCCGTCGTGATCTTTTCGCGGCGCGAGGAGGTGGTCCTCGGCCATAACTCGGGCCTCTGGCGGCCGTTCGGGACGATCTGGCCACCTCTGGAACACCCTCGACGATGCGCAGCAGATGGAGACCACCCAAGCCCCGAAAAACAACTCCTCCGTCCTCCCTCCTCCTCCGCCCTCCCTCCCTCCTCTTCCTCCTCCTCTTCCTCCTCCTCCTCCTCCTCCTCCGTTCTCCTCCTCCTCCTCCTCCTCCTCCTCCTCTTCCTCCTCCTCCTCCTCCTCCTCCTCCTCCCTCCTCCTAATCCCCGGAACTTGCCCGCCTGCGGGCGCAGGCTCCCGTCCTGGACGTCCTCGATCGCCTCCACGCCCGCCCGCAGGCCCAGGGGCGCGCCGACCCGCCGCGGCCCCGCCGCGGATGCCGCGGCGGCGCTGCCGAAGCGCCTCGCCACCGCGGCGCGGGACCTCAGCGCGGCCCCGAGCCTTGGGGGGTGGCAAGAATAGAGGCCTCCCAAATGGTGTCCGAGTAGACGGGGTCGGAGGATCGCGTCGCGTCACCGATGCATCGGCGATGCATCGGCGATGCATCAGCGACGTCGGCGATGCATCACGTCGGCGTGGAGAAACGCGGGGCCTCGGCGCGGCCCCGAGCCTGGGGGACCAGAGGGCACCGATAACGCTACGGTGAGGGCAGTGGATGCTGGAGCCCTTAGTCGGGGAGACGTGAGGCTCGGGTACGGGGGACTCGGGTTGGCCTGACGGGGCCCTCATCATTTTAAATGAGGAGACCCAATGTGAAATTTGACGCGAGCTCCCGCTGCAAACATCCCACGAGAACTGGACCGTCAGAATCTAGGACGCGCTCGTCAAAGAACGTCGACAAGCCCGAGTTCCAGCTTACTCGAGTCTTACGTTTCCTCGGCTTAGATAAGGAATCCAGGGTCTGGAAGCTGGTGGACCATCTATCGAGGCTTGGCCATGGCCATCACCGCCGCCCTCACGAGCTAAGGAATCCCACAGGGTCTGCAGCCTCCTGGGCACATTTCTTCACGAACGCCCCCGCCGTACTCCCCGGACCTCTCCCGGGGTGCGTTCTGGCCAGAATCTCGAGGCGAATCCAGCGGTGACGACGAGGGCCTCGCAGGAGGCCCAGACTGGCGAACACGAGGCGAGGGTAGCGGCATCGGTACCGTTCCTCCTCTGAACGTCGGTTTTCGGGCCGTAACTCTGGCCTCCGGCGGCCGTTCGGGACGCTCGGGGCAACCGCAGAACGCCCTCGGCGAGGCGCAGCCGCTGGAAGGCGTCCCGAGGCTGGACGACAGCCGAGAACCGACGACACCACCCGAAAACTTCGAACCTCGAACCTCGATGCATGCTGTCCCACTCTAGCGCTAGCGGTGTCGGTACCTTCCCCGCCTCTTGGACCCCCAGGAGGTCTGGACCCACTCCCTCCCCAGGACCGGCTTTTCATTCAGAGTCGTCATTTGCCTGTCCTCGTGTCCGGCGAGCGGCCCCAGAGGCCGAAAATTGCAGGAAACCTCCCGCCATGATTTCTCCGTGGCCCGAGCGCACAGTCCCCTAGGCTGTCCACGAGAGCGAGTACCAGAACGTTCAATACCGAACATCATTTTGTAAGATCTGACTCCTTGGAGTGGCCATCGCTCTCGTGGACTCGCGCAGTAGTTCTGCGCGACGGCACCGCCGTTACGACAGACCGTCCTTACAACAGATTTGCTGTCTATTTCTTGATCGAGCTGTCGCCAGGAAGCACGAGTACTGTAGGGTGTCCGATGTCCTCACGACGCGAGGGGTTCTGGGCTATCTTCGCCCAATTGGGAGAAGGCGAGGAGGAGGAGGAGGAGGAGGAGGAGGAGGAGGAGGAGGAGAAGCTTCCTCCTCTGAGAGCCCGCCGCCCGCGCCGCACGCCGGCGCCGCCCGCGGCTGCGGCGGCCCCGCCGCAAACGCCACCGCCGCGAGCGCCGCGCCGGGCGCCGCCAGCGCCGCCGCGGCGCGGAGGGCGCCGCCCGCGCGCCGCCGCGGGCCCCGGCGCGGCCCCGCGGCGGCGGCGGCGCCGGCGGCCGCCGCCGTGCGCGGGCTGTGCGCGGCTGGGGTGCCTTCGGACGCCCGAAGCCCAGAGATCCCGAGGCTTCGCGAAACAATTGGAGCGGCCAGTTTGGGGCCGCTGTCGGCCTCCAGGAGCCCCCAACGGGCCCCGGGACTCAGCATGAAACGCTGCCCATAGGGAAGTCGACGAGACCCCTGGAGGTCCACTCATCGAAAATTTGGAGCGCCGGCGGCCGCGGGCGTGCGCGGGCGGTGCGCGGGCTGTGCGCTGCAGGCGAGCATTCTGGACGCCTGGAACTCATTAAGCGCTGGCGGGTTTGGCGATGCCCGCGGCTGGCGGGTTCAGCGCTGCCCGCCCTGCGACTGGCGGGTTTAGCGCGGCTGGCGCGGGTTCAGCGCTGAACCCGCTGCCCTGCGGGCTGCGCTAAGCCGCCTTTGTCTTTGGCGGGGTGCCCGCGGCTGGCGGGTTTCGCGCTGCCAGCCCCGAGGGATGTGCGCGGCTGGATCGGCGGTATGGAAGAAATGGGAAGGATACCCAAGAAAGACTGTGGTCCCAAATCGGCAACGGCCGCTGTTGGGCAGGCGAACTTGTGTCTCAGATGGACAACGGCCGCGGCGACGCCGACAACGAACCCTGACATCCGCCGATCTGATTGCCCCAATCCGCGACCGTATGAAGAAGTCCCGACCGCGTCCCCGGGGACAAATTCGAGTCCCGGATCCATGGTTGACGGTCCCCGGGTCGAAAAGTGGCCCCCGAGAGCCGAAATCTAGGGGAAACTGCGGGGACTGAACAATTCATATCGTCGGCGATCCGGGAATCTGGTTCAGGATGAGCAAGAGCTGCTAGAAATCCCCCCGTAACGTGACAAATCCCCAACCTAACCTGACCCAGGCCCTGTCGACACTGCGCCAAAGCTAACCTGATCCATTAAAGCTAACGTGACCAACGGCTCGGCGGCATCAGTGTATCAAGCGCGCGCGCGCGCTGTAGCAAATGATGCGCCATATTGGGGCGACACAGCAATATGCAATGCAAAAGTGCCAACTGTATCACTAATCCAACTGTACCACTAATCTGGATTGGACAATACTCCCCCCCCCTTGACTCCACCGGGGGGAGGGGCATGTGCTGTCGGAACGGCTGGAGGGGGGAGGAAGAGGAGGGGGCTGCGGAGGGGGAAAAGAATGGAGAGGGGCGGGATTGGGCAAGCTCAGTCGGAAGGTTAATCACCCCCTGATAGATACCCCTCTTCCTCCTTGTTGCCATTATTTCCGTACGTGCCCGTCCCGGGCCCCCGGCCCGAACACGCCCCCCAAAAGCCGAAATCAAGGAGAAACCGCAGGGACTGAACGGATCATATCGTCGGCGATCTGGGAATCTGTCAGTGTGCCCATGATTTCCGTACGTGCCCATGGGTTAGAGGAAGAGGAGGAGGCTCAGGAGGGGGAGGAGGATGGAGGGGGGCTGGATTGGGCAAGCTCAGTCGGAAGGTTAATTACCCCCCCCCCTGTTACATGCCCCATGCTGAATCCGCCGACCATGTCGGCGTGTGTGAGGGGCTTCTCCGTTCGACTCGTCGTCTCCGTCGTCTCCGTTCTCCCCCTCCCAGGGCTCTCCTCCTCAAGCGCGCTATCCAAAGCGAAATTAAACGACGTCGTAGTGGAGTCGAAGGGAAGCCCCTTCCCTTTGATCCCTTCCCCGCAGGGGGGAGGGGGGGGGGCCGGGGCAGATACGACGCCCGCAGGGGCGCACTTTCCTCGAGCGGGCACACACGGGATGCACTTCCTCTTCCTCCTGGTCCTCCTCCTCCTCTTCCTCCTCCTCCTCCGCCTCCTGCTCCTCTCCTCCTTGTCCTCCTTGTCCTCCTCCTCCTCCTCCTCCTCCTCCTCCTCCTCCTCCCGCAGAGGCGTCCCGGGAGCGGGCCCCGAGTCAAAATACCACCGCGCATTTTCCTCGAGTGTGCACGCCCGAGATGCACTTCTTCCTCTTCCGGGAGCACGTCCCAAGTCAGAATATCACACTCCCGGGGCGCACTTTCTTCGAGCGGGCACACAAAGGATGCACTTCCTCCTCCTCCTACTCCTCCTCCTTCTCCTCCTCCTCTTCCTCCTCCTCCTCCTCCTTCTCCTCCTCCTTCTCCTCCTTCTCCTCCTCCTCCTCCTCCTCCTCCTCCTGCGCCTCCTCCTTCTCCTCCTCCTCCTCCTCCTCATCATCATCCGCTTCCTCCCCCCAGTCCTAGCCCTTTCGATCAGGGTCGGCGGCACCGGCCGTCAGGCCTCTCCAATAATCCCCCTTCCTCTTTGTGCCCATTATTTCCGTACGTGCCCACTTCGGTCCCCCCCCCGAAGGCCGCTGGCGGAGCGCAAGGCCCGCGCGGCGCGCGCGCCGGGCCCGGGCGGGCAGCGGCCCATTGCGGCGCGCAGGGGGGGGGGGGCCGTGCCGTCTCTCGCGGCTGCGGGCGAAGCCCGCGCGGCTCGAGCCCAGGCGTCGGCGCCCAGAGGGTCCCCAGACCAGAGGGGAAGCTCGGACTGATCATTTCGCGCCCTCCCCTCCGCGATGCCCGCTGGTCATGCTGCGGGCGGAGCCCACGCGGCCAGAGCCCAGGCGCGTCGGCGCTCAGAGGGCCCCCCAGAGAGGGAACTCGGAGTGATCATGCTGGCGCACAAGCAGGCGTTGCCCTCAAAAGCGAGGCTGCAAGATCGCCCCAATAGTGCCCCCCCCCCCCCTGACAGCCCAAGAGGGCCCCAAGACGCACCAAGACGGGTCGAAACGGCACTCAGAGGGTCCCAAGGGGAACCCGAACTGACATTTCGCGCCCTCCGCCCCGGGATGCCCCCCGAGACCACCATCAGGCCCCCAAGACGCCAGAGGATGAAGGGGCCCAGAGAGCGAAATCGACGGCGCTGGGCTCCCCTGTGCGAACAGATCACGACGCGCAGATTCTGCTAATTTTCGGCCTCCGGGGGCCCTTACTGGGCCTCAGATGGAAGCCCAGTCCCGGGGGATGGGTCCAGACCGCCGGGGGTCCACGTCATGAACCCAGACATCCGGCTGCTCCAATTTTTCGATGCGTGGGCCCGGACCACTTCCCCAGGACTGGCCTTCGTCCTGAGCCGTTTTTTGACGCTCCCGAGGCCCGGCGAGGGCCCCAAGAGGCCGAAAACGGCCCAAAACTGCCTGCTCCAAGTTTTGTTGGAGCATCGGATCTCAGGGGGGGTGGGCCCAGACCGCTGAGGGTCCACGACATGAAAGAATCACGAAGCCCGGGGGTCGGAGGGCGAAGCCCAAGCGGCTGGAGTCAGGGCGTCGGCCCTGAGGGGACGCTGCCTGTCGTGGGGTAGATCACGCCGGCGCTGGGCTCCCCCCCCACGTGTGCGAGCCACTCGCGACGCAACGTCTGTGGGCAGTGTTGGGCCTCTGGGGCCCCTCCCCAGATATCGGGCGTCTCGAAAAATCGAGACGGAGGTTTTTCGTCGTTTTCGGCCTCTCGGAGCCCTCGCCAAGCCTCGGGACCGTCAAAAACCGACTCAGGATGAAAAACCGGTCCCGGGGAAATGCCCGGGAGGTCGGGGGCCCATGTCTCGAACAAATCGGCACGTCGGATGTCTGGGTCACCGGGCCCCGGGACCGTTTTAAAAAGCGCTTCGGGATGAAAAAAGCTGGTCCGGAAAAGGGGGCCCGGGCCTCCCGAGGTCCAGGCTCCGACAAAATCACGCCGTCGGTGCCTGGGCTCAGCAAGCCCCGTGGCGTGGTGGCTCTCAGGTTGTGGCCTCACAGCGCTGAGCGGTCGGATCGGCGTCGCATGGGGATCTGCCGCCGCCGCCGTGGGCACCTGCACCCAGGCTTTCCCCGACCGCGAGACAGATGTACCCACATGCCGTCTGCCGCACTCTGTTGGCCGCGCACTGCAACGACGCCCTCAACGCTAAGGCTGATGATGGCATTAGCTGCACCATCGATTCTGTTCGACTCAAAAAGTTCAGCAACCCGTGGAAGAAGGGCTGTGGCAGATCAGGGTGAGCTGCAGTGGTAAGGCCTCGGGCTGCGCACAGACAGCCCCCGCAGGTAGTCCCAGCTGGCCTCAACAGCCTCCCCCGAGTAGTCCCAGCTGGCCTCAACAGACCCCCCCTAGTGGTCTTGGTGGTCTCAAAACGCCTCAGCCCTGGGGCGCGGAGCGAGGCGGCGCTGGGGCGTTGAGGCTGCCCTGGGCTACTCGGGGGGCCTGTTGAGGCCCCTGGGACACCTTGGGGGCTCTGTTGAGGCCAGCTGGGACTACCTGGGGGGCTGTCTGTGCGCAACCCGACGCCGTACCGAGCTCGAGGGCTCAGTCAAGTGAAATCCAGGTGGGCCAAGTGATGTTTCGGGGCGCCTCGCTGCCAGGGGGGTAACGAAGCTAGAGCCCACGGTGCAATGCTGCCGCAAAGCTTCACTGCATGCCACCGATGTAGTCACTGAGGTCACTGGAACGTCGCAACCTACAGTAGGGGCCGACCACAAGAAACCTTCCACAAGAAACCCAACCCTGAGACCCCAGGACGTCCATAGATTTTTGGTGTGGGAGCTTCACGCTCTCCACAGCAAAACCATCAAACACCAAGAAACCCAGGGCATCCTGGAGGCAAGCAGGGTGTTTCTTGGCATGGGTCTCCACTGCAGGGGCCCGCAGGCCAGGGAGGGGCCCGCGGACCAGGGAGGGGGAGGGGGAAGGCGGCAGGCTTGGGGGGGAGGGGGAGAAAAAGGACGGCCAGCACCAAGAAGAACAGATGCGTTTGGGTGGCTCTCGGGCCACAACTCGGGCCTCATGCGGCTGCCCAGGGCGATCTGGGCACCCCCGGGAACGCTTTCGTCGAGGTGCAGCCGCTGGAGCTCATCCCGAGGCTGGGAAACCGCCGAGAATCGTCGAACACGTCCGAAAACCTCGAACCTCGAACCTTGAAGCCAAGCTGTTTCTGACCGAAGCGAAGAATCCTGAGGCCTGAGAACCAAAGCACGTAGAATGCGCACGCCGGGACATTAAATCCTTGGCGCTGGGCTCGGAGGCCTCGTCTTCCCCTCCTTCCAGTGGGACAGCGAGGGGGGAGGAGGAGGAGGAGGAGGAGGAGGAGGAGGAGGAGGAGGAGGAGGAGGAGGAGGAGGAGGAGGAGGAGGAGGGAGGACGCGCTGATACAATCCCTGGCGCTGCCGCCCTGCGCGATTACCTGCCTCCTGAGGTGCTCAATGTCTGATCCGAGCCTAGGGTCCTCGTCTCCCCCTCCGTTTCCATCCTCCCCCGTCCTTCCTCCCCGTCCTCCCTCCCCACTTCTCCCATTCCCCTTGTCCCGCCCCCAGTCTAGCCCCCCTCCCCTTCCCCTCCTCCAGCTTCCCCTTCCTCTTCGTTTTCTCCTCCTCTCCCCTCCCCTCCTCCCCTTCGCCCATTCCCCCTTCCTCTTCGTTTCCCCTTCCCCCTCCCCTCCTCCCATTCTCCATCTTCTGTGCGCGTAATTCTTCAACGCGGGCCGCTTGGAGGCATTTGCGCCAGCCTCCGCGAAGGCGTGGAACCAGCAGGGTCATGCAGCATAATCTAACAAACGAGCAGGTAGAATGAGAGAGGGCGACGGAGGGAGAGAGGGAGAGGAGGCAGGGAAAGAAAGGGAGGAGAGGGAGGTAGGGAGGTAGGGAGGGCAGAGGGTAGGAGGGAGGAGGGAAAGGAGGGTGGGCAGGAGGGAGCGACAAAGAGAGAGAGAGAGAGAGAACAAGAAAAAGAGAGAGAGAGAGAGAGACCCAGAACTTCGACGTCGTTTGTTTCACGACGTGAACTCCCAGAGGTCTGGACCACTTCCCCCAGACCAGCTTTTCGTCCTGGGCCTATTTTCTATTACTCTGGGGCCCAGCGAGGGTCCCCAGAGGTCGAAAAGGGCCCCAAACGCGCCGTTTTTTCTTGCAACGAGAGGAGGTGGGGGACGCAGAAGAAGCTCACGCAAAGGTACACCGGAGCGGGCCGATGATGCGCGGGTCGGTGAGACTCATCACGAGACCCAGACATCCGGGGCTCCGAATTGTTCGATGCGTGGACACCCCGAAGGTCTGAACAACTTCCCCGAGGCTGGTTTTCCGTTGAGGGTCCCCGGAAATCGAAAAAAAAAAACAGGAAGGCCGCTACATTTTTTTCGGAGCCTCGGATCTCTGGGGAGACTGCGCGTGGGCGAGGGTGGCCAAAGGAAGCCGGCAACCCGCCCACGCACGCGCCGAGGACCGCCAAGGGATGCCCTGCCGCAGGACCGCCGGGGATCGGCCCATCGGAGCGCGCGAAGGGTAGGGGTCGGAGGAGGAGGAGGAGGAGGAGGAGGAGGAGGAAGAGGAGGAGGAGGAGGAGGAGGAAGAGGGTCGGCGGCGCGCTGGGAGGGGGGGAGTGAGAGGGGGCAGGCCTTCTCAGCAGGCGGCGGGGCTTATCAGAAGCCCTCCGGCCTTCTGGGGGGCCGTCTGTGGCTCCAGGGAAGGCTCAGGAAGCGTCTCGGCAGGCCAGGAAGCCTTCTGAGCCTTCTGAGGGGGTCGGGGGCAACCACAACCGACCCAAAGCTTTTGGGGCGGGAGGACGAGGAGGAGGGGGAGGATGAGAGGGATGATGAGAGGGATGATGATGATGCTGCTGCTGCTGCTGCTGATGATGATGATGATGATGATGATGATGATGATGATGATGATGGTGGTGGTGGTGGGGGTGATGATGATGATGATGATGATGATGATGATGATGATGATGATGATGATGATGATGATGATGATGATGATGACCAGGAGG
>CAUYUJ010020758.1:0-45146 GCA_963575745.1 Prorocentrum cordatum | reverse complement strand
AGGGGGTGTGCGAATTGGGTGTGCGTGACGCAAAACAATATGCGTGCGCGGGCAACTGGGGCCTTCTGCGGAGCTACCTATGGGGCCACGAAACGTGTGAGGGGTGTGCCGAAATGGGTGTGGGTGACGCATGCGGCGCGGGCACTGGGGCCTTCGGCGGAGCTCCCTATGGAGCCACGAAGCGTGTGAGGGGTGCGCCGAAATGGGTGTGGGTGACGCATGCGGGCGCGGGCACTGGGGCCTTCGGTGGAGCTCCCTATGGAGCCACGAAGCGTGTGAGGGTGTGCCGAAATGGGTGTGGCTGACGCATGCGGGCGCGGGCACTGGGGCCTTCGGTGGAGCTCCCTATGGAGCCACGAAACGTGTGAGGGGTGTGCCGAAATGGGTGTGGCTGACGCATGCGGGCGCGGGCACTGGGGCCTTCGGTGGAGCTCCCTATGGAGCCACGAAACGTGTGAGGGGTGTGCCGAATTGGGTGTGGCTGACGCATGCGGGCGCGGGCACTGGGGCCTTTGGTGGAGCTCCCTATGGGGCCACGAAACGTGTGAGGGGTGTGCCGAATTGGGTGTGGGTGACGCATGCGGGCGCGGGCACTGGGGCCTTCGGTGGAGCTCCCTATGGAGCCACGAAACGTGTGAGGGGTGTGCCGAATTGGGTGTGCGTGACGCATGCGGGCGCGGGTACTGGGGCCTTCGGTGGAGCTCCTATGGGGCTACGAAACGCTGCACTGGGTGGGTGAAACGCAGGGAGGAGGGGGGTGATGATGATGATGATGATGATGATGATGATGATGATGATGATGATGATGATGATGATGATGATGATGATGATGATGATGATGATGATGATGATGATGGCAGGAGGGAGGGGGCAGCGGGAGGAGGAGGGAACGCGGGGCACCGTCTCTTCAAAACGACGACCCAACACCACAGGATGGTTGGGAAAAAAGGAGGAGGAGAAAGAAGAGGAGGAGGAGGTGGAGGTGGAGGAGGAGGAGGAGAAGGATAAGTAGGATGATGCTGAACGCCACAGGGTCACCTTAGGTCGGTCTAACGTAAGGAGGAAGAGGAAGAGGAGCAGGAGGAAGAAGAACGCCACAGGGTAACCTTAGGTTGGTCGAACGAAAAAAAAAGAGGAGGAGGAGGAGGAGGAGGGAGGAGGATGAGGAGGAGGAGGAGGAGGAGGAGGAGGGGGGGAGGAGGAGGAGGCGGAGGAGGATAAGGAGGACGAGGTGGAGGTATAGGTGGAGGTGGAGGGGGAGGAGGAGGAGGAGGATAATGAACGCAACAGGGTAACCTTAGGTTGGTTTAGCGTAGTAAGGAGGAGGAGGAGGAGGAGGAGGAGGGAGGAGGAGGAGGAGGAGGAGGAGGAGGAGGAGGAGGAGGGAGAGGAGGAGGAGGAGGAGGAGGAGGAGGAGGAGGAGGAGGAGGAGGAGGAGGAGGAGGAGGAGGATCCCACGCGACTGAAGGGCGCGTCTCTGTCTAGGCCGCGTTGGCCGCGCCGCCGCAGCCGTCGGCCCCCGCGGGGCCTGTCCCCAGGTCCGCCTCAGCGAAGGGCTCCTGGTTGAAGTCGCTGTCGAGGGAGGCCGCACCTTGGTGGCCAGAACCTTCCCCTTGGGGTGCAGCTTCTTCCACACGTGGTACTTGGACACGACCAGAACACCCATCGTCCACACAATCACGAGGAGGATGCTCACCACCGCCAGGAAGAAGCGCAGGAATTTCATCCGCAGGTCCAGCCTCTCCGTGACGAAGGCCGTCCCCTCCATGGAAATCATCATCTTCATCTTCAGCAGGAACACCATCAGGCACATGAGGTACGACTGTCGAAATCAATGGCAGGCCGCCACCACCGCCAGAGCTACGTGTGTCCCCACCAGATTCAGCTTCCACTGTTCCGGCATCCAGGTCATGAGGGCCTTCACCTGTCCTCAGGTCTGCCTCGGCGGAGGACTCCTGGTTGAGGTCGTTGTTGAGGGCGAGGGAGGCCGCACCTTGTTGTCCAGAACCTTCCCCTTGCGGTGCAGCGTCTTCCGCAAGAGGTACTTGGACACGGCCTGAACGCTCATGGTCCACACCATCACTAGGCATGTGCTCACCACCGCCAGGAAGAGGCGCAGGAGCTTCAGCGGCAGGTCCAACCTCTCCGTGACCCAGGCAGCCACCTCCATGGATATCATCAGCTTCACCTTCAGCAAGACCATCATCAGAGACAAGTGGTACGGCTGTCGAAATCGATGGAGGGCTGCCACCACCGCCAGAGCTTAGGGTGTCCGCACCAGCTTCATGTTCCACTGTTCCAGCATGCAGATCATGAGGGGCTTCGCCTGTCCTCAGGTCCGCCTCGGCGAAGTGCTCCAGGTCGATGTCTCTGTCGAGGGATGCTGCACCTTGGTGACCAGAACCTTCCCCTTGAGGTGCAGCGTCTTCAGCAGGTGGTACTTGGGCACGCCCTGAACACCCATCGGCCACGCCAACACGCAGAGGATGCTCACCACCGCCAGAAAGAAGCGCAAGAATTTCAGCTGCAAGTCCAGCCTCACCGTGTCCAAGGCAGCCACCTCCATGGAGACCATCCGCTTCAACTTCAGCAGGGACATCATCAGGCACATGAGGTACAACTGTCGCAACCGATGGCAGGCTGCCACCACCGCCAGAGCTACGTGCGCTCACACCAGCTTCAGTCTCCATGTCCGCCTCGGTGGAGGGCACCTGGTTGCAGTCGCAGTCGGGAGAGGCCACGATCGCATCGCCTTCCATGCCGATCTTGAGCTCGAGCACAGGCGAGACCTCCACGAGGCTCAGCGATGGGCACCCCACAGGACCAGTGCCAGCGGCCGTGGGCCCCACCTCACTCTCACCAAGGTGGCCAGAATCTCCCCCTTAAGGCGCAGCCACTTCTGCTAGAGGTACTTGGACACGACCAGAACTCCCACAGCCCACACCATCACGAGGAGGATGCTCACCACCGCCAGGAAGAGGCGCAGGAGATTCAGCGGCAGGCCCAGCCACTCCACCACATCAGCTTCACCTTCATCAGGAATACCTTCAGACACAAGAGGTACGGCTGTCGAAATCAATGGAGGGCTGCCACCATCGCCAGAGCTGAGGGTGTCCACACCGGCTTGAGCTTCAACTGTTCCAGCATAAGGATCAAACAGACCATGACCTTCGACAGCAGGGAGAAGAAAAGCAGCAGGGTGACGAAGCATCCAGTCAATCTCGAAGTACTTGTCCCTCGTCAACTTAGGAAATAGATGGTGGAGTAGTCGCAGAGCTTGCTCAAATGGGGGTTCCGACAGCTCTGCAAATGTCACAAGATGGTGCTGCCAATGTCCAGGCGGTCGTTCAGGCTGAAGGGCAAATGCCGAGGATGACCAGCACAAGGTAGTCGCAGATCCATTCGGCATGTTCGGGGTAACGGGCAGGATCGCAGGAACCAAGATACTGACCGCATGAATCGTGTTGGGTTCTAACAAGTCCCAAACCACCTCACCAAAGTCCACAGGAATGTGTCCACAGTGTTCGCCAAGCAAAAACGCAGTACCCCCTGCCGCAAGCGCGTGTTGAACAGTGAGAACCTGCTGCCTGAATTCAGCTTGATCCATCGGTTCGTGACTGCGAAGTCCCAAGACAGAGTGACCAAGTGCAGCATACTCTTCAGCTCCACCAGCCTGCATGGGGTCTGTCTCTTCAGCTTGACAAGGTACAGCCTGTCCAGCAGGCCCTTCTGCAGACAGTGCCAGACCTCGTATATCGTCAGCCTGCCCAGCTTGGTCAGGACCGTGAGAAGGATAACTCGAGGAGCATGGGAGAGCAGGCTCAGGTAGCTGTTGATGAGCATCCTGAGCAGGGACCAGGCGCACCGATAACTCAGCGGCAGTGTCGTGGGGCACGTGAGGAACACCAAGAACATCATCAGACTGGGTGCCGATATCGATGTGATCGTGCGATCCAGGTCCGCGCTCTGGAGCCACCGCTTGGGCCAAGATCACACCAGGAACATCGTCAGACCGTGTGCGATTATCGATGTAGTCGTGTATTCCAAGAAAGTGCTCTGGAGCCACTGCCTGGGCCATGATCTCCGCGTGCACATCCTCATGATCCGACTCCGAATCGGGACTCGTCAGGGGTAGCATAGCGTCCTGCGGCATATCCTCGATCATGTCGTTAGGTGCGGCGGTAGCTTCAGCAAGCATCAACTCGTCAAAGTCTGCGGGATAGCCATCGTCGAAGACCACATCCGTGCCGCAGGGAGGAGGACCACGCCCTTCATCAGCATCCTCCAAGAGCGCGGATGGATGACTGAGCAACCAAATAACCAGCTCCCTGTGCCCCACTGACATCGCATAGTTCTCATCCAGATAGTCAATCGCCCGTTGGAGTTGGTCAGGTGAGAGAGACTCATCACCTCCACGTCCAGGAACATTTTGCGTGCCAGACGCAGCCAGCACAGCGTAGACGAAGGAGCTGGCTGAGCGTAATGCAGGAAGCCGACCAGCATCGTCCACAAGACCAGGAGTCGGTACGCAATCATCAGCAGGCAGACCAGGAGGCGTTGCTACAGCATGAGGGTGTGACGATGCATGTGTTGGGTGCCCTTCCGCACCTGAAGTCTCACCACTGGCAGATGCTAAGGCACCTCCCACCGTCCCATTGGGGTAAATAGCCCCAAAACCGTGCTCCGCCATCAAACGGTCGAAGTCCCCATCAGACGAGCTGGAGTCAGGCACTTCATCTTGTGCATGCGGTGTGGGTGGCTCCACTGGCGACAGGGCCTCATCATGCATAGGTAATGGCGTTGTTGACGACCCAGCCGTGGGATCCCGACCAGCAGGCGGATGCTCCTCGCGAGATCGCCGAACCGCTTCCTGAACTTGGCGGACACATGCTTCGTCCGTGAGAATGCGACCAAAATGATGAGTATATTCAGCCGCTGTCATCTCTGCACCGTCGTGACACCCTGGGGGAGGAGGTTCCGCATCACCCGAGCTTGTATTGTGTACACCTTCTGCCATGATCTCTAAGTCCATGTCCGTAGGCTTCGGGGGGCCATCTCCATCCACGCTGTAGTTGGAGTCGTTTGGGAAGGGCTCGCCAGACGCGAAGGTACCCACCACTGCGCCATGTTGTGGATGACGCTGAGGGTGAAGATGAGGAAGCAGAGCAGGCAGCTCACCGCGAGGCCGTGCTGCTCGAGCCTGCTCAAAGAGGTGGCGCTCTTCTGGCAGCATACGGGTGACGTTGGCGAGCCAGCCCAATTGACGAAGGTGCTGCACGCCTCGCTGACGTAACTGCCTGATCCTCAAGTTGTCGCGTGCGGGCCACTGTTCAGAAAGGGAAGCACGCAAAGCCTCCCTGGGCTGGGCGCTGTCGTACCATCCACGAAGACAGATCTCAGTGGCAACTTCCCAGCGAACGGCTTGATCCGAGGGGGCTCTCACAGGACAACGCAGCAGGTCTCGAAATCCGTCATATCTCAAGACATCGGAAACATACTCCACACACCAGTCCATCCACTGCTGAAAATCGCTGCCCGTCGAGACGACGACGATGGAGGGGGCCCATTGCTTTGCCCAGGCTGCGACGCGATCAACCAATGCACGATGCATCGCATGGGCTTGAAATCGACCAGCAGGGAGTGACGGAGGCCTACCACGATGAGGATGTTCAGGTCCACCGGTCATAATCGACGCGCCCCAGGGCGAAGGAAAAGCCATGTCCCCTCGTTCCCAAGAGGAAATCTCCAGGACTCTTTGCCGAGGGTGCCACTGCCGAAGTAAAACATGTTCATGCCCGCGGTGCTCAATAGCCCGTTGCCGAAGCACCTCGTTGGCCCAAGATCTCGTCAAGTGTCCCAAGAGCCGCTCCCTGGAGTGCACCGTATTGCGCCACGAAATATGCGCGATGCACACCCCAAGTTCGTAACGGTAACGACGATCTGCCTGCGGCACGGGAAACACACCTTGAAAGATCCTGAAGTCCAAAACGAGGGCAACCTGATTTGGGCACCACTCCATCCAATCGTCGAATTCCGAGCGGGCTATGCCCCGTATAAAGACAGACGGTATCCAATTACGTGCCCACGATGCAGTACGACGTAACAGCGCAGTGAGCATATTAGCCATGCCAGGGTAGACTCCGTATAAAGGAGGCAAGCCAAATTGATGTTCACCAACCGCCTGTGGGTAGCGCACCCGATGAGGAAGCCGATCATGAAGCACAGCATGACCAAGCGGAAGCACACAAAGGAACGCGTCAGGGAGTGCCATGTCAGAGACAGTCGACCTCGCACACTGAACGTACGGCACAGCAGTCGTCGACGCAGGCGGAGCGCGGGGCTGCTCAGGTGCTGCCGTCCACCCTGCATGTGGCTTGGCCAAAGCCCGAGCACGGAGGGCACCCCGAGCAGCAGCAAGCAGATCTTCAGGTGGAACGTAGTCACAGTGGCGCACATCATGGAAGATAACTGTCGCCAGCTGCATGTTGACCAAGTTGTCGTCACTCGGGTCACTAAGTCCCCAGCGTACCAGTGCGGATCCAGGAAGACATCGACGCCCGCCTGACTTCGCCATCGCGATGCCCCAGGCGAGGCCTCGGCACTGTAGGTAATGTCCGAGCTCACCATGACAACCTTCGCGGCCGAAAATGCACTTTCTTTGCCCAGTAGGGGACGAGATGCGCGAGGAAGTCAGCCAGCCACCCACGCAACCACGCAAAACCGACGAGGCCCATGCCATAGGGTATCCGCGGAGCTTTTTTGCGCAATCGTGGCCAATCCACCTGGTCCAACTGCATCGCCAAATATGGAAACCAGTTGACCCACCGTCTTGAGATGGTAGCAACTAATGGCGATGGCTCCCTCCCAGGGGCGCTGAACCTGGACGCGAAGGTGGACATACTGGCGTTGTACGCGACACGCTGGACACCTTTAGCTGCTTCAGGATGTTCGGCCAGGTGCGCCCGAGCCGCCACCGCGGAAGAGGTGGATGATGAGCAAGCCGCTTCCAGCGTCCCCATAGTAGACGGCATAATCCAGAAGGAAGGCGAGAGGCGGCCTGTAATGTCAACCAGCCGACGATGAACCTACCACCGTTCTGACACACACCGAAAGCGTTGCAGATAATCTGGGTGCTCATGATGCGTGGATAGCCCAGAGCGAATAAGTGCAGCCTCCGCCATCGCGACAATATTGTGAAGCTTAGGCCCACCCCAGTCCTTCAGCGCGAAGAAGTCGACAAGTCGCAAAGCACCACCAAGGAATCGAAGCAAGCGGACCAGCACGTGTATGTCGAACTTGCGGATGTCATCTGGGAGCGCGAAGAATTGCGCTACATAGCCCAGCGTCGGCACTGCACGGATCACGTAGCTCAATGCATTCATCGGCAGCGGGGCGGATGAAGCAGCCAGCGCACCGACTCGCATCTGGTGTTTAGCCCAAGGGCCAGCCCAAGAATTCATAGGTACCGCAGCAGGCCCGAGCCAGACACCCAAGTACGACAGCATGGCCTCCACTTTGAAAGCTGCCCACCCAGGAACGTGCTGTTGAAGAAAGGCTTGCGTCTTGGCCTGGAGGGTCTCGGAGAAAGCGTCAGCGAGCGGCACCAGGACGCACTTGGGCGGTTTCAATTTGAGATTGGCCAACTTCTCTGCCACCGTCATCACCCGATCCAAGAACCTGAGGTCCAGCATATCAAAGACAATGCCGCCGATATCGTCAGCACAGGCACGAAACACACCACGGGTTGGGACTTCAAGGCCACGTCTGATATCTTCCAAAAATGGTGACGTTGCCGCTGCAAACAGGCTACCACTGAGCGCACAACCTTGAATAATTCCACAACAGATACGAAAAAGCGGCTTGGAGATCCCATCCACGCGGCCGACGGCAGTCACGACAGAATACAGACCGCGAATGGCAGCACGAAGACCGCGCGGGAGGCGAAGACGATTCAAGAAAGCGAATAGAAACTCGTGGATCAAGGTCGGGAACGCCTGGCCGAAATCGAGCGCGACAAGCAAGGGGTTCCGCTCATGCACCAGTGGCTGCAGCGAGGCTACACGCGCCATCATGTCGAGCTCCAGGATGTTGGATGTAAACTGCCGCCCAGCAATGAAGCCCCTCTGCGCGGCCGGCGTCGTCATCTGGATGATAGGGGCAATGGCCCGGTTGAAGGTGGCCGAAATGATCTTCATGTCCGTGTTGCGCAGACCGAGCGTCCTCACCGCATCAGGTGTACGCAAGACTCCCCTGCTATCGTCATCACCCAACTGGCTACCTTTGGGAAGAAAAGCCTGAAGTGTTCCACCTGTGTTTGAAAAGAGAGGTTGTCCATCCATCAGCCACGCGCAGGCATTCCACAGCACGTCACCGCCCACAGGGTGCGCAGCCCACGCCAGGTAGGGAAGGCCATCCACTCCAGGCGCAGAACATGACGGTGCAAGCCTTCGCAGAACTCGTCCAAGCAACGAACGTGTCGGAGGTGGGATATCATCAGATTGACCAGACTGCACAAACCTGTCGACGTACACTTGCGTGGCTCTGGGATACACAGCTGGTTGTGCAGAAATAGGTGTCCCATGCGCTGCTAACGCATCCAACTTGGCCATCGCATCGGTGTGCGCACAGTTGTCCACAGAGATGGCCCGAAGTGTAAGTCTCTTGCCAAACGGTGCCCACAGGCGCGCCTTGCGAGTCTTCGCAGCAAGGACCCCAGCAGAAGGCCGAGCCCGTCCCACAGCATGAAGCGCCGCATGCCGAAGCTCCTCAAGCTCATGATCCGCAGCCGCAAGTTGGACAGCGTTGACCCATGCGGAAAAGACAGCTGGCTGGACCAGCATCACACGTGAGCCGACGATCTCGATACAGCCTCGCGCAGTCTCCGGGGCGTTGCGCATTCGGATGGCCAGCCGTGCGTCTTGTCGCCAGACAGCCCTGGCAAGCTGTCGGGCAAACATCCGCTGCGCCTCAAGAGAACCAGGATCGTCGACCAACAGCTGATTAAGCGAGTCGAGAGCCGCCACATTGACTAACTCCTTATAGCGTTCCATCTGACGCGGCGGTGAAAGCAAACAAAAGGTGTGCTGTTCGTAATCGAGAAGACGCCCGAGTCGTTCGCAGAAACCAACGGACTTGTAGATGGCTGGGGGCGCCGTTTTGATGTACTTCTTGCGCTGCCGCCTGTTGGACAGGGTAACTCTAACGGCAGCGTGATCAGAGACATCTCGATCGGAAAGTTCTTCAGGTGTGGAGACAACCGCAGCAGAGTGTTGCATTTGACAGGCAACCCAACCAGGTTCAGATACCCATGCGCGATCGATCTGCGCCACCGTCTTGGGGTCCCTGCAGTAATGAGTGGGGTCCTCTGATGCAACTTCGACAAACGACGCAAGCGCTGATAGCCAAAGCTGCATATGTGTTCTCGCATTGTTGGTATCTCGAAGATCTCGCGCTTGAGCAGGATCAGCAAGGTCCAAGGCCTCGTGCGTCGATAAGTTGAAGCCCCCACAAATCACTACCATCCTTTTGGACGGGGCCGCCGCAGCCCAAGAATAGTCTTCTTGGATACTCCGCGTAACTTGTAGCACATCACCACGCTCGAGGCCGTGATTGTGAACATTGTAGTGCCGAAGCTCAACATGTCCACGACGAAGAACCAGTCGCAATACTCTACCAGGAATTAGATCCAGCGGATCAGCAACGACATCAACACCCTGCGCCAGTGGGACGACTGTCGCCACACCACCTCGCCGGTGGCCGTCACGTGCCGCCTCAAATGAACCGAAGACCGAAGACGAAGGTGCAATCCGCGACATGACGAACTTGAACTCCGCCAAGGTTTGGTGCACCTCCTGGATGGCGAAGATGGCATTCGTGATCCCAGCTTGATGAAGGTATGTGGCCTTCGCCATGGCTTGAACACCACGCCACCGCAAGAACGCCCTGGCTTTCCATGTACATAATGCGATTTGTGCTGTCTTCGGCGACTGCCCACCTTCCACCTTCGAGAGGAAAAGTACATCATAGTGACTAAAGACCCCATTCAGGCTCGCCGTTGGGGACGATGATGTGGTTGATGGCCGACTTGATCTCGTCTCTGGTCCAACCTCTCGTGGCGAGGGCGGTATCATTCCAATAACACTTGGTCGCCTCCTGCCCTGGCTGTGGGTCGAGCCGAAGAATCGGATTCCAGCTTTCAGAGATCCATCCATTCTGGCGATCAAAGAACAGCTTGGCGTCAAGGTACTTCTCCCGCAAAATGGCCGTGATCTGCTTCCCTGCAATCTCGCGCTTGCTCTGGAACGGGTTCTTGTCGGCACCAACGTGCAGCTGTGTGGACCCCCCTGATGCAGCTGGGACGGGGAAGCGCATCCAGTTACCCTTGCCAGGAAGACGAAGCGCTCCGAGCGCTTGACCAGCACGCCGACCTGCAATGGCGACAGGGCCTGTGAACTGCAAGGTAAACAGGCGATCTTGTTCTTCTCCCTGAACTTCCCATCCGTCAATCTTTGGCTTGTCGAGCCAGGCCTTGATGGAGTCGTGAACATCCGCGCGCTTGACCATAGTGGATGCCACAATCTTGAGCACCGTCGCATCCACTCCCCTCTGAAATCCAATAGCATGCGGCTTTGGAGGCGGTGGAACACGATGTGCGAGTGCCAGGGCTTGCTGAAGTTCGTCCATTTGCTTGCGCATGTCCCCGGGCTCGTCATGCATCTTGTCTGTGCGCGAGTCCAGACTGGTAACCCTGGCACTGAGTCCGCCCAACTGCGTCTGAAATCTACGCCCCATCGCAGCCAGCTCAGGACGAAGCGAGGCCTCCACCTTCTGCTGGCAGGTGGCGGGAACGCTCTTGACGGCGTCCTCCACAGCGCGGATCGCGGCCATGACGGGATCGACGGCCTGCGAGGCTGCTGAAGATGCTGTCGAGGCAACCATTCCAGTGATCTCATTCTTGAAGGAGACGGACGTGCTGCGGAGGTGGCCATCGATGAGGCCCTTGACGTGGTCGTCCCAACCGCTGGGGTCCATGTCAGGATCCTCTTCTTCATCAGAGCCACATCTGCTGGAACGGGACCGCTCTTCGGCGCGGCCATCACGAGCCTCAGCGCCGTCATCAGCAGGGCGAGCCACACTGCTCCGAGCATCACTAGGGAGTTTCTTCTTCCTTCGCCGCCCTCCAGAGGCTGAGGGCGCCATGAGCCGCGGGCGCGGTGCGCGGGCGCAGGGGCGGCGCGCGTGGTGGAAACTGGCCGCGGACTAGCGGTATCCATGCCCTGCTTGCGCAAAGCAGACATCTTGAGCCAAAATGGCTACGGAAGGAGGAGGAGGAGGAGGAGGAGGAGGAGGAGGAGGAGGAGGAGGAGGAGGAGGAGGAGGAGGAGGAAGCACGCCACAGGGAACCCTAGGTTGGTCTAGCGTGCGAAGGAGGAGGAAGATGAGGAGGAGGAGGGGATGGAGGAGGCGGAGGAGGAGGAGGAGGAGGAGGAGGAGGATCGGGAGGAAAAGGGGGAGGACGATGAGGAGGAGGAGGAGAGGAGGAGCAGCAGGGGGTGGAGGAGGAGAGGAAGAGGAGGATGAGGGAGAATGCCACAGGGTAACTTTAGGTTGGTCTCACGTAAACAAGAGGAGAAGGAGGAGGAGGAGGAGGAGGAGGAGAAAGAACGCCACAGGGTAACCTCAGGTTGGTCTGACGTAGCAAGGAGGAGGAGGAGGAGGAGGAACGCCACATGGTAACAATAGGTTGGTCTAGCGTAAACAAGAAGGAGGAGGAATACCGCCACAAGGTAACCTTAGGTTGGTCGGACGTACAAAGGAGAAGAGGAAGGAGGAAGAGGAGGAGGAGGAGGAGAAGGAATAATAACGCCACTGGGTAACCTTAGGTTGGTCGAGCGTAGAGGAAAGAGGAGGAATGATGAGGAGGAAGGAGGAAGAGGAGGAAGAGGAGGAGGAGGAGGAAGAGGAGGAGGAGGAGGAAAAGGATGAAAAGAAGGAGGAACGCCACAGGGTAACCGTAGGTTGGTCTAACGTAAGGAGGAGGAGGAGGAAAAGGAGGAGGAGGAGGAGGAGACGGATGAGGAGAAGGAGGAATAATGCCACAGGATAATTTTAGGTTGGTCACACAAAACAAGAGGAGACGGAGAAGGAGGGGGAGGATGAGGAAGAACGCCACAGGGTGACCTTGGGTTTGTTTAATGTAAGAAGGAAGAGGAATAATAATAACGCCACAAGGTAACCTTAGGTTGGACTAGCGTACAAAGGAGGTGGAGGAGAAGGATGAGGAGGGGAGGAGGAGGAGGAGGAGGAGGAAAAACGCCAAAGGGTAACCTTAGGTTGGTCTACCGAAAAAAAAAGGGGGAGGAGGAGGAGGAGGAAGAGGAGGAACGCCACAAGGTAATCTTGGGTTGGTCTAACGGAAAAAGGAGGAGGAAGAACGCCACAGGGTAACCTTAGGTTGGTCTGTTGCAGAAAGGAGGAGGAGAAAAAAGAGGAGGAGGAAGAAGAACGCCACAGGGTAACCTTAGGTTGGCCTAGCGTTAAAAGGGAAAGGAGAAGGAGGAAGAGGAACGCCACAGGGTAACTTTAGGTTGGTCTAGCGTGAAAAAGAGGAGGGGGAAGAACGGCACAGGGTAACCTTAGGTTGGTCAAACGTAGAAAGGAGGAAGAGGAGGAGGAGGAGGAGGAGGAGGAGGAGGAGGAGGCGAGAAAACCACTCAGGAAACAGCGAGAGCTTCCGAATAACCTTGGGGAACTCATCGGCCCGAGGGGGCCTGGCGGCGGGTGTGGCCCGCCCGGATGGACACGACGCTCTCGCCGGGCAGACCGCGCACGTCCGAGATCAGCACCTCCATCGCGGCAGCGGCCCGCTGCGCGGTCGGCGCCCCCGCGGGGTGGGGGGAGGGCGGCGCCCGCGCCGTCGCGGCCTGGGACCTGCACGAACTGCGCCTGCCTCTGCGCACGAATGCCTGGAGGCTACACCCCCGCCTCCACAGAGATCCGAGCTCGGAACGGCCGGTATTTAGTCATTTCCTGCCTCCGTGGGCCCCGGGACCGTCGACCAGCGACTCAGGATGGAAAGCCGGCCCTAATTGGGAAAATTGTCCAGACCTCTGGGGGTCCACGCATCGAAAAATTGGAGAGCCGGATGTATGGGGAGATGACAGGTGGGTGGACGTGCGGGTGCAGCGATCACATACGATAAAATACCGCACTGTAAGAAACATAGAAGCACATCCTCCGTCGACTCTGAGCTTCGTGAGGTGCCTCAGGGTTCTGCGTGCCCATCGGGAGATGAGAAAGTCTAGTTGGGCACCCTATGACAGGCGGGTAAAATATGTGGAGCGTAGAGATGACAGCAAGATGGGTAAACGTGCGGGTATGCCAATGCAGAGTGTGATATTCTCACATCCTGGACCACTTCACCAGGATAATGTTCTTGTCCTGGGTCGTCTTCTGACGGTTCCGGGGCCCGGCACGGAGGCCGAAAATAGTTCAAAACTGCTCGTCGTGACTTTTTCACAGCACGAGGAGGTGACGTGGGGGTGAGCGGGTGGATGAAGGGACGGACGGATGGATGCATGCACGGATGGGCGGCTGTGTGGGTCGGTTGGCGGACCCACACGGGTGGACGGGGAAAGAGAGATAGAGAGAGAGGGACACACGGACAGAACAAAAGAGCCGATGAAAGCAGGCATGTGAACATGTTCATCCAGACATACTCTGAGGAGTAAGCTCCTTCGACTTCTCGTACAAGCCCAACTTCAGGTACACGTTGGATGTGTTATCCTGCATTGCCAAGTAGCCGTGGCCCACACCTGTACTCATGCTGTGAAACTTCAATCCTGTTGCTGCTGTGAACACCGGCGCACGTTAACGTACTCCTCTCTCCGCGTACTCTCGGTCTGCTGTCCTTCTCCCTGCTGATTCTTCTCATGCATTGCAAGGTGGGCTCTGCGGCCTACACTGCCTGCGGAGGGTATTACGGGATGTCGACGGCACCACGCCACTGTGCTCTGATTCAGAACTGTATGGTGCATGCACTTGTCGCAAAAAGGTTCCACACATTAGATCACTGTGCTGCGGAAGGCTTGGTCACAGGTGATTTGACGGGTAATGCAAATAATCTCTGAGTTCTATGGGGCAACACCAGCACCAACAAGGTCAAGCATCACGCCCGCTGTGCCACTCAAGTAAATCGACTTCGCGCAAACACCCCAAGGATTGCACCTGCCCGCGAGCAGTCTTCGGGAATGTCTGAAAGGAGCTCCTCAATGAGGAAGGGGATGCTGCTTTCGCGCTGCGTGGGTGGTGCCGGATGGTGCTGATGGATGTGGATTTCGTCGCTTGCGTGCGCATCTACGATCTACGCTTGGTGCAGTCCTTTCGTTTGGTTGTTGTCGATTTGGCAGTTCGGCTGCAGAGCTGGCTGGACACAGCGCCAGACACGAGTCGCAGAGCTGCTTGCATGTCGAGGTGTCCAGCATCTGCAACTTTCTCATCACCCAAGCCTGCGGGTGCAGAAGAAGAGAAAGCTGCATACACCTTGACCTTCCCAGACATCCGGCTGCTCCAATTTTTGTTGGTACGCCGACGGCCGCTGGCCGGCGCGTTTTCGCAATTCCAGGCTGAAGATTTTCGGGCGTGTTTGGCCTTGTGGGTACTCGTCGCCCCATGGCTGGATCCGCCTCGAAATCCTGGCCGGAACGCACCCCAGGATAGGTCAGGGGGCTGATTCTTCAGAGGAGGAGGGAAGCATAATGAGGAGGACTTCCCTGAGATCCTGGCGTTGCAATTTTTCCACGCAGGGCGTTTTCGCCCGTGTTCCGGCCTCAGGACCCTCACAGATCGTTCCGGCTCGAAAAATATGGGCAGTGCGATGTTTCACGGTGTTGCAATGTTTTCGCTGCGTCGGATCTTGGGGGTGACCGTCTTAACAGGAGTAGAGCTGCGGCACAAACACAGACTTTGGGAGGCCCGTGCAGATCTGCAGCAGGCACATGCGGTAAGACATCTTGATGCCAGGTATCTCTGGGCACATGTTTTATCGGTCCCTGCGGGTCCTGAGGTGCCCCGGGGCTCCTGCAAATCCCTGGGGCCGTCGTGGGACAGCAGAGCTTCCCTGGGGCACCCGCTGGCAGGCTGGCTCCTTACCTCGATGTGCTCACTGCACTGGTTCGGAGCTGGCTGTAACACCCTCCCCCCAGCCCGCGACGCGCGCTAGGGGGCGGCGCGGAGGCGCCGCCAGGAGGCGGAGGCCCGCGCCGACCCAGGCGGTCCGCGCGGGCCTTTGGAGCCTCGTGCGCCTGCTCCTGTGCGAGGCTGCGGCTTCCGAACCGCACCCCCGCCACCCAGCGATTCTCCGGAATCGGTGGGAGGCGGGGGCAGGGGCCGGATTTCGCCACGATCTCCACGGATTCCGAACCCTGCCCCCGCCGCCTATCGAGTTGCTGGTCGGCTGGGGTAGGGCTCGGATTTCGCCGCCGATGCACGAGGTCTGTTGCTCTTCGGGGCCGGGTCGCCCCGATTCCCTCGGGTCGGCGGCGCCTCGAGGGCGAAACGCGGAGGGGGGCGCGACTTCTTGGAAGGCTCGGAGGGCCAGAGGGCTTCTCAGGAGCCCCGCCGCCTTCTGAAAAAAGCCTGCCCCTTCCCGCTTCACCCCCAAGCATCCGGCGCTCCAATTTCTTCGATGCGCGGAACCCCAGAAATCCGGACAACTTCGCTAGAAACGGGTTTTAACTCCGAGCTGTTATTTGACTGTCCCGGGGACCGTTGAGGCCCTCGAAAGCTGAAAATAGCCGAACCCCAACCGCTCCATTTTCTTGTCGGACCCTTTGGCGGGCCGCCGAAGAGGTTTTCTGCTCTTCGATGTCATGGTCCCGATTCCCTCTGGGACCGCCAGGGCCCAGGCTGGGCGGCATGGCACTGTGATCTCCTAGGCCCGCGGCTCCTCCTCCTCCTCCTCCTCCTCCTCCTCCTCCTCCTCCATTCCTTTTCCTTTCTCTTTTTTTTCCTTATAAATAGCTCCCCCCTGTCGCACCCCGAGGCAACTTTTTAGGGCGGGCCGGGCGTTTCGCCTGAGACGTCTTCACCATATCTCACCATCTACGATTGTGAAGCTTAGACATTGGCAACCGTTTGACAAATGGAGGGCGGGTCATTTTCAACATGTGGCCCTCGCCTTGGCGCCGCGCGCATTCGCTTTAAAACTTTGCGCGAGCTGCACGGATACAGGCCGAGTCGTTTTCAACATGCGGCTCTCGCCTTAGCGCCGTGCGCATTCGCTGTAAAATTTTGCGCGAGCTGCACGGATACAGGCCGAGTCGTTTTCAACATGTGGCTCTCGCCTTAGCGCCGTGCACATTCGTTTTAAAACTTTGCACGAGCTTCACGGATTGAGGGCGGTTCCTTTTCAACCTTTGGCTCTCGCCTTAGCACCGCGCGCATTCGTTTAACAAGTTGCCGGGGTTTCACGGATTGAAGGCGGCTCCTTTTCAAAATGTGGCTCTCGCCTTAGCGCCGCGAGCATTCCTGTAAGCATTTGCAAAAGTTTCACGGATTGAGGGCGGCACATTCGCTAAACAAGTTGCAAGAATTTTCCGGGCTCCCATGATCAACGTACCAGATATGGTGTTTTGGAGGGTTCTGGATTATGAGGGCGCTAGAGTTACGGTGATTCGCGGTGTTCTGGCACGATTCAGGATCGTCAAGACGCAACACTCAGGTTGATCCGCGGCGTTACAATCCCGAAAACAGTGTTTTTGCACGTTTCAAGGTCATCAAACGGTTGTCATCCAACGAGGCAGTTCCCTCTGTGGAAATGAACCGTTGTAAGGGCGGGTAAGAGGGAGCTTGGGGGGAGGGTTTATTCCAACATCGTTGATGACTCTTGGGTTTACACAGGTCATCCTCCTCCCCCCACTCCTCCTCCAATTCCTCCTCCTCCTCCACTTCTTCCACCTCTTCCTCCTCCCCCTCGTGGAGGAAACAGCTCGGGGACCAGCTGAGGCCCGAGCCGGGCGGCACGTAGATGCGCGTCCTGCGCCCCGGTGACAACAGCGCCGCGTCCCACTGCATGTACGTCCTGCCGAGGAGGGCGGGTCTGCAGAGGGGATGCCTGCTGGATGTGTGGGAAGAGGAGGAGGAGGAGGAGGAGGAGGAGGAGGAGGAGGAGGAGGAGGAGGAGGAGGAGGAGGAGGAGGGGAGGAGGAGGAATAGGAGGAGGAGAAGGAGGAGGAGGACGAGGAGGAGAAAGAGGAGAAGGAGGAGGAGGAGAAGGAGGAGGAGAAGGAGGAGGGGGGGGAGGAGGAAAAGGAGGAGGAGGAAGAGGAAAAGGACGAGGAGGAGCATGAGGAGGAGGAGGAAGAGGAGGAGAAGGAGGAGGAGGAGGAGACGGAGGAGGTGGGAAAAGGAGGATGACGAGGGGGGAGGGGGAGGACGAGGAGGAGAACGAGGAAGAGGAAGAGGACGAGGAGGACGAGGAGGAGGAGGAGGAGGAGGAGGAGAAACGGGATCAGGATCGGGCTGGTGAAATGATGGCGTTTGCTCGCAACCATCGCGAAGGCTTGAAACTGCGCCGAGCGTGAACCCTAAATGGCGGAGCTCAATTGGCCGCCCACGTTGCAGGCGACCCCCGCTTCCAGAAGGTCGCACCGCCCCTACAGGGGCGCCGCCAACCACGGGCGCGCAGCATAGGGCGCGCCCCCAAGGCAGTACCCTGGGGGCGACGCGTGCCTCCGAAACACACGACTCAGCCGAGATGGCTTGGCGGTTGAGAGAGCGGCACAGGAGACGACTAGCGCCAATGAGGGCACGGGCTGCGCTGGACGCGGATGCTATGGCATCAGGCGTCGGGCGAGCAGCTTGCTTTATCATGTTGTTAAACATGGAAAGCGGGTGGAGCCCGCTGGACTGAACGGAACAGCGGGGGGCCACCCTCTCGCGCAGCACGGTCTGCGGCCGCTGGGCCGAGGGCCCATGCTGCGTGTGCTTTGGGGGGAAGCGAGCTGGGGGCCAGGGGAGGCTCGCGAGGACGGGGCAGGAGAGGCAGTGGGGAAACGAACATGTTGCTTCGGCACAACCGATGCACAACCGAAAACATGCATGCGGTGGGACGTTGCACACCTAACGCTCAGGCTCTTGAAGGTGGGCCGCCTCCAGCTCGGGCAAGCATCCTTAAGCAACTCAGGAAGTGCTTGCCGCGGAAGGCTCAGTCGGCGGCGGCGATGGCGAGATGCTCCAGGCTACGTGGCGCTTCTGTACATGTAGAAGCGCGGGTGAGGCTGCGACCACCCTCTGCACTTTGGGCCCCCTGGGCGCGTCTGCAGCTCGCGCGTCCAGCGCGTCTTTCGTGGCGGCGCTGATCGCTGACACCACGCGGCGCGGGCGGACCGGGCCAGAAGCATGACCGCTCAGCAAAGCATGAGAAAACTGCGCGGTGCAACGCGGCCCCCCGAAACGGCGTCGACTGCAGACCAAACATCCAGCGAGTGCACTGCGCTTTAATTCCGCGCTGCGTCGAGGAAGCGCCCCAGCGACATCCCCCGATCTCCACTGAGAGCGCGAAGGGCCGAACGACTGGCAGAAGCTGCCGCGGTGGCCTGGGCGGGGCGAGGAACAGGCGGCGGGCCCCACCCGGCCATGGCAGCGCAGGTCTACTTTGCCGACAGAACACAGCGTCATGCTGCGCATTTCGCGGGAAACGTCGCGCTCGCGCAGCGCGAATTGAGCGGCGTGTCTGAGAGTGGTGGGCAAGGGTGCGATGCAAATGCGGACAATGGCTCTGCGCTAAGTCCGAAAGATTGCTCCGCGGTCGCCACGTTTGCCCCGGGGCGGGCCATGGGCAAACCACAGAGGCCGACGGCCCTGGGAAAATCCCGAGGCATCTGGCTCGCCACTCAACCGAACCAAACGCCTCAGGACCAGAGATCGGCCAACGGGGACTTGGTTCGAGCAGTATGCGGTGGTCGAAGATGCTGAGTCCCAGAGCGATGCGCTCACGCATTTGCGCGGCTTGAATGAAAGCGGCGCGAGATGCTCGGCCGCCCAAAAAAGCTCAGGAATATTGCGCAGCGCGCCGAAGCCGCGCGTCAGCAGGCCCATGTCGTCGGCGCAGCCGCCAACGTAGCCTATGTTCAAGTCTGGGGCACCGTCGGGATATTCGAGGAAGGAGACAGTGTGGCTGACTCGGTTGCGAGCGCGTCGCGGCGGACGCCGTCGACCTTGACCAACCTGTTCGGGGCGCAGTAGAGCGCGCTGAAGAGGTTGAGGTGGCTCGGCGGGGGGCCAGAGCGCTCGGGGGCGCAGAAGAGCTGAATCAGCTCGGGAGGCGGGAAAGCCGCCGCGAAATCGAAGCTGGCGAACATGGGGAGGCGGCCCCGCGCGTTGGGGGCCACTCCTGCACGGCGCACGTCGGCGCCGATGCGGGCGACGCGCTTCGAAGTTGCGGCCCGCGACGAAGCCCTGCTGCGCTTGGCGCGCGCGTTGTTGGGCGGGGCATTGAGCTGGAAAGTTGCCGCGGCAGCGATGGCCGCGTTGTCTGCGTTTTTGAGCGAGAGCGGGCGCGTGTCGCCGGGCTCTCGGTCAGTCGGGGGCTCGCCCAGCGCGCTGCCCTCTTTCGGCGAGAAGGCAACGTCGGAGTCGTGGAGGTCTCGAACGAAGTGCTGGCCCGAATGGAGAAAGAAGGCTCGGCCCGCGAGGATGGCGAGCGGCGCGCGAAGTGTCGCGCGCGAGGCAGGCCGCGCGCAGTGGGCAGTCGGGCCCAGGCGAGGAAGCGCGGGCCCTGACCAGGAAGTTGCGGCTGGCGGCCCCTGCGAGATCACCGACGTCGAGCGCCTCCCAGACGGCGCGCACTCGTTCATGCATTGCTTGATCTTCGCCACATATAATTCTTAATGGCCGAAGATGGGCTGTCAATGTGAACGGAGAGCGTGACAATATCAGAACTCTCTCTGAGGGCGCGCGCGGGCCCCGTGGGGGCCTTGGGTTTGATGGTCTGGAGGGCCCGCTGTCGCCTCCACGGGGCCCAGAGGAGGGCGCTGCGCAAGGGGGGCCCGACGGACCCTGCGGCCCTGCGGATCTGTTCCAGGGCCATTGGGCCAGCCTGGGTCGAAGGTCGCTGGGCCGCCGGCTCGGCCACGCGGCGAAACCGTCGTCGTCGGCGGGGCCGATGCGGTTGCCCTCGAACTCGACGAGCATGGCGCCGGGCTCGACGGAGGAGTGCAGGCGAGGGGCGAGGCGACGGTCTAGAGGTCGAGCGAGCCGCGGGCGCGCGGCCGCCCGAGAACGCGTGCTACGCGATCTCGCCGTCCTTGAGGCGTCCTGGCGGCCTCGCTCATCAGCTGCCGGCGCATGCGCCAACGGGACTCGATGGGGAGATGGGAAGCCCTGAAAGGCGCCGGCCGCGTCGGCCAGCTGCTGGCACTTGGCGCGGGGCGGGTCGCGGAGGATCGCGTGCGGGATGGCTAGGTCCATCGGAGCGTCCTGGGCTTGCTGGCGGGCGTGAAGGAGATGATCGCGCGGTCGCTGGGGCGCTTGTCAGATGTCAGAGAGGAGGACAAGGTCATGCTCGATCGCGAAGTTGGCCGAGATTTCTTGCGGTGCGTCTGTGGTCAGGCCGATGAAGACGCGGTCGGCGGTCGAGGCCGCGTGGTCGTTCTTGTCGAAGCGCGTCGGCTGGTCGGTCTCGATCTCGAGCGTGCCGCTGAAGAGAAATTCCAGCGCGGCTGTCGCTGATGGGCGCTGTGTCGAGGCCGAGGCGAGCACTTTGCGGTCGCGGTTGGAAGATGTTCTCGGGCGGGGGGCTGGCGGCGTTGAAGCCCCCGCGGCGACGAACAGGCGGGCGCGGTCACCGTCTCGCTGGGCCCCCGTCGCACGTTGGGCCGAGAGAAACCGCCGGATAATTCCTGTCGGCCCATGAGCGATGTAGGCGCCATGCGGCTCGGACCTTGTCGCGGTCAGCCGCGGGCATCTCGCGCGAACGGGAGCGGCGACGGCGCGGTGCTAGTGGGCGCGCCTGCGACGGCGACCGCGGCGCGCGGCCAGGGGCGACTGGCTCGCGCGAGATAGCGGGCGGCTGTCCCGGGCCCAGCTGGGCGGGCTGCGCGCAGGGGGGCCGAGGGGTCAGCGCGGCGACCCCGCCTACGCCCCAGAGCGCGGAGCCGTTCGGGGCCTGGATCTCGGCGAAATAAACCTTTTCGCGCACGGCTGGGCGCCCGCCCGCGCCCGCGGCGGGGCTTCGGAGCAGCGGGCCGCGTTTGATATTATGGCGCAGCGGCGTTCCATGAACTGGGCGAGGGTGGCCTGTCTCTCGCGGCGACGACTCCCTCCTGTGGCGCGCGAGGGCTCTGGCGCCCCATGAAACGAAGCATGCGTGCAGGTGGGCTTCTGATGCGAGCCAGGGGCGCCGCGCGCGGCTAGGAAGGCCACTTTGCCGCCCCCGCGTCCGCAGGGAGCGCGTGAAACTGGCGCGGATGGCTGCCTTGCCGAAGTGCGTGACTTGCGGATGCTCACGCGCTGCGAGGTTCCACTCGGCGATGGTCGGCTCTGGCCCCTTAGCTCGAGACGCGCGATGGGGGCTGCCGCGCAGTGGATATCGCCCTGAGCGCGGCGTGCGCGCCACTGGGGCCCATAGTGACGCTGCTGGAGCAGTTGGTGTAGCTTCCTAGATTGGATCTCCGCGGGGGTCGTCTGCTTGGTGGACTTGTCGAAGCTTATGAAGATGGAGACGCGCTGGCCCGTCGCGTCCGTGGACTCAACCCGCTCTCACTTGCCAGACGCACCTTGCAGGCACGTGAGATAGCCAGGGCACGAGAAATAGCAACGCCCTTGCCGCCCTTGGCTTGGAAGACGAGGCGTCTGGTTGGCGCGCCACCGTGTAATTCCACCATGTCGTCGCGGAGGCCGGCAGCGGCGACCCACTCCTGAAGGTCATTGATGATGCAGTTCAGCGTGGTGAGGCGCTGGAACTCGATGGAACAGAGCGTAGGGTCTGGAACGCGACCCCAGTCGACAAGGCGCGACAGGTCGGCGATCGGGATGTGGGGCTCTGCGAACCCGGGGGTCTCGTGCACTTGGTCGATCTGAGCCCACATGCGGCACAGCTCCTCCGATTGTCGGTGTTGTTCTCGTCGGTTTCGAATGACAGCGCCACGTAGGCCGCCCACACGGCTTTCAGTTTGCACCACCTCTCGTTGAAAAAGACGGCTGTAATCGTTCCTGGTGAGTTCGAGAAGGTCGTTGGTTTGGTTCTGACAGGTGGCGGTGGCGGTGCCTGCCTGTTCGTGCATGAAGCGCTGTAGTGAGACTTCGAGGTCGGCAGAGATGCCATGTACGTGCCGTTGTCCAGTTTCGGAACCTGCCGGCGTAGGATCGTCGTCCTCCATGGCGGCGCCAGCTGCGGGCCGATCGCCTTCTTGATGTGAGGCCCCCACGCCCCACGGGCCGCCAGCTCCTGCATGTGGGTCGGGCGCCGCAGGGCAAGCAGGGTGTTGACCAGCAGCAGCTTGGGCGGCAAGTTCTTGAGAAGATAGCGTGGGCTGCTCTCCCGCTTGCCGGAATCGACATCAGCGAGCGCACGTGCGAGGAGCGAGTCTGCCTCAGAGCGCTGACGATGCTGTGACATGTCGTTGGCGTCCCTGGCGGTGGCGTATGAAATGCGGCGCCCCGCAGCGTCATGTCGGCGGGCATGGGTCCCACTGCGGCCAGTAGAGCGCGCGTGCTTGGAGGAGCCCTCGTTCTCCGCCGCTTCCGCCGTGGCACGAACTGGGATCTGTCCTCGGCCCAGCTGTCTCCAAGCAGCCGCGCGGCGACATGTTGACTTGAGCTAACATGGTTACTGGAGAAGGAGGGGGAGGAGGAGGAGGAGGAGGAGGAGGAGGAGGAGGAGGAGGAGAAAGAGGAGGAGGAGGAGGAGGAGAGAAAGGAAGGGGAGGAGGAAAAGAGGAGGAAGGGGAGGAGGAGGAGGAGGAGGAGGAGGAGGAGGAGGAGGAGGAGGATGAGGAGGAGGAATTAGCAGGTGAAGGAGGAGGACAGGGGGGAGGAGGAGGAGGAGGAGGAGGAGGAGGAGGAGGAGGAGGAGGAGGTGGAGATGGAGGAGGAGGAGGAGGAGGAGGAGAGGAAGGGAGGTAATCATGCTGAGGGGTATGGGGAGGAAGGAACAGACGGCGGAAGAGCCATGGGTAAAGGGGGGGATGAGGGAGAAGGTGCACGGGAAAGGAATGGGGGGAAGGAGAACGGAAACAAAGCAGGTATGCACGGGAGGTGCGTAGGGCTGTGGATGGGCGAAAGAAGGAAAAGGAAGGTGGAACAAGGAGGGTCGAAGTCGGTAAACGTTTTGGTTGCATAACCTTTATGGCCGAATGACGGTTCGACGCATTCAGGCACATCGCTATGTGCCTGGACACACACACACACGATGGTGACGCAAAAGGGCATACTAGTACGACCCCCCTGTGGGATGCCCACGCCCAAACCGATCATACATTACAAACATATGACTGTACACCGTTGCCCATGCGAAATCACCAAACAACGCCCGCCGCCCGCCACCAATCACGCACTAGAACATTTATGATCGCGCGCCCGCGTCGCCACTGGAGGGCGCGACGCGCACGTAGTATACGTCTGTTTGGGTGATGCCGACACTATACGACATCCACTTGGAAATGTAAGAGACGCTGCGGCCAACATGCAGCCAGCTGTAGAACCCCCGGCGGGGGGCCGCGTGGGAATTATGCAGAAAGACTGCGTCTAAGGGGTGCGCCGCAACAGCAGATTTCAATGGGATCAAGCTTACGGCGCACGCGCAGCGGAGCACAGCGGCAACAGACCAGCGTGTTCCAAATGTCGCAGCAGGCGTGTGCCAGATCCGCTCGCCAGATGCATACTGTAATGCACTCATCATTCGCCTCCTCCTTGTTACCCAGTTCCCTCCCATGTTGGCCAGCAGGTCCAGGACAAGAACATGGATAGAAAATGCGCTGCTTGGTCACACTGTCACTCGAAGAGCCGAGATGGCGGATCAGATGCCTGGGAGCGACGAGCTGGGAGGAGGAGGAGGAGGAAGAGGAGAAGGAGGAGGAGGATGAGGAGGGGGAGGAGGAGGAGGGAGGAGGCAGACCAGTTCAATCCCAAGACTCATCAACGAAGTTGGAATACACCCTACCTCCAAGCTCCCTCTTCGTAGGCCCTATAATGATTAATCTCCACTGCGGGAAGTGCCCCGTCGGCGGACAATCGCGTGAAAATCCTGAAGCGTGCCAAAACACCACTCTCAAGACATCAACGCCACGAAACAACCGGACTGTTGCGTCGTGACGATCTTGAATCGTGCCAGAACGCCGGTCCTGAGACTACAACACCGCGAATCAACGTAAGTGTCGTGGCCTGACAATCCTGAATCGCTCCAACACACCATCTCTGGTGCGTAACCATGAGAATCAATGGAACTCTTGCGAAACTGTAAAGCGAATGCGCGCGACGCTAAGGCGAGAGCCAAATTTTGAAAACGAGCCGCCCTCAATCCGTCAAACTCTTGTAGAGTTTAAAATTGAGTGTGCGCGGCGCTAAGGCGAGAACCACGTTTTGAAAAACACCCGCCCTCGATCCGCGAAGCTCTTGCATTTTTCCAAACGGATGTGCGCGGCGCTACGGCGAGAGCCACAACAAAAATCGCCCTCAAACCGTGAAGCTCTTGCACCGGTTTCAAACGAATGTGCGCGATGCTGAAGCCAGACCCACATTTTGAAAACAAGCCGCCCTCAATCCATGAAAATCTTGCGAAGTTTTGAAACGAATGCGTTCTGCGCTAACGCGAGAGCCAATTTTTGAAAACGGACCGTCCTCGATCCACTAAGCTCTGGCAACTTGTTCAAACGAATGTGCGCGCCGCTAGGGCGAGAGCCACATTTTGGAAGCGACCCGCCCTCCACATGAGAAGATGTTGTCAATTTTTCAGCTTGAGGCTCATAAATGGTAAGGAGGTCTCCGGCGAAACGCCGGGACCGCCCTTCCGACTGGCCTCGGGGCGCGACAGGGAGGAATTATTCAGAAGGAAAAAGAATGGAGAAGGAAGAAGAGGGAGGCACACTGGAGGAGGAGGAGGAGGAGGAGGAGGAGGAGGAGGAGGAGGAGGAGGAGGAGGAGGAGGAGGGAGGAGGAGAGGAGGAGGAGGAAGGAGGAGGTTGGAGGAGGAGAGGAGGGGACGGCGGAGAGCCGTGCCTATCCCCACCTGAGCCTATCCCCATGTCATGTTTTCCCGGTGCACCTCCGGAACGCCCTCGGCGAAGTGCAGCTGCTGGAAGTTATCCCACGGCTGGAAGACCGCCGAGAGCCCGCGAAAACGTCGGAACGCCTCAAAACTCGAACCTGGACGTTGGAAGCCGACGAGAACCCACGAAAACGCTGAGAAAATGGAGGAAGAAAAGGGACTCAGGACTCAGGACTGCTCCTCCTCCTCCACCTCCTCCTCCACCTCCTCCTCCCTCCCTCCCTCCTTCCCCCCCCACCTCCCTCCCTCCTCCTCTCTCTCTCTCGCTCCCTCCCTCCTCCTCCTCCTCCTCCTCCTCCTCCTCCTCCCCCCCCCCTCCTCCGTAGCCATTTTGGCTCAAGATGCCTAGTTCCACAGTGGAACAAGTGGATACCGCTAGTCCGCGGCCAGTGCCAGGGCTCTTGAGCCCGACAGCCCCTTCTCGATCCCAAGTGCAGACTGCAGCACCATGGCTGGCGCCGGCCGAAAGGAACGCCAGGACTGGGCTTGCAGGAGCTGTACGACGAAGCGCGGCAAGCCGCTCATCAACTTCGGGACCTCGCTCAAGTGCCAAGGGTGCAGGCTCCACAAGAAGGACGTGTACGGCGGGCCTGTGCCGCCGAAGGAGCCCTCGATGCGGGCCCCAGCCAAGGGCAAGAAGCGGGCCCCGTGGACGGCCGAGGGCAAGCTCGAGGGCGAGCTCGCGGCCATGCGGGCGGAGCTCGACGCTGCCAGGAAGAAGCTTCGTACGCAGGAGTCCGACCAGGGCGGGGCCGCGGCCATGCACGTGGACGACGGCAAGTCAGGCGAGGACGCCTCGGCTGCGAGCGAGATCAAGGTGTGCGAGGCAGGCCTGGCCACGCTCAAGGACGTGCAGCACGACTGGGCCACGGGCCCGCGGGAGGATCTCAAGCGCAGGCTCGCCGCCGCCAAGGACAGGCTCTTCGCCGCCAAGCCGCTCCACGCGCGGGTGCAGGCGCTGGCCCACAGGCAGAAGAATCTGGCGGACAAACTCAGCAAGATGGAGCTGGCCGAGCGCGAGGCGGAGGACCGTGTCAAGAAGGCGCAAGACGAGCTGGAGCTCAAGCGGCAGGGTGTCAGAGAGCTCAAGGCGCAGCAGGTGGCCCTCCAGGCGGAGCAGTCGGCACTCCAGCAGCAGGTCCCAGTCGCGCCAGAGGATCGTCCGCCTGGGCAGTCCATGGAGCACGACGTCATCAAGAACACGGGCGGCCTCACCCTCGGCGACCTGGCGCAGGCTCTCAGCGGGGCTCTGGCCGCTCACCCCGACGACACCATGCAGACCGCGGGCGATTTGCCGCAGCGGCTGGCCTCGGCGCTCGGCGGGCCCCTCCAGGAGCTCATACTGCGGCGGCAGCGCGAGCGGGCCGCCGCCACGGAGGCAGCGAGCGCCCCGCGCACCCCTGCAGCGCCCGTCGAGGGAGACGACGCCGCCGCCGCCGCGCATGGCGCAGGCACTGCAGGCGGCGCCGCCCCTGCAGCCGCAGCGCCGCGCTGGGATCCCGCCGCGATGGAGCCCGAGAAGCTGCGGCAGACCATGGCTGAGTTCTCGCCAGGGCCAGCAGAGGAGACCAGCGACGCCATGCTGGCGCGTGCCACGGAGCTGGCCGTCAGGGGCTTCAATCCTTACTAAGCTCATCATCGCGATGTCCTGCACACTTGCGATGGCGAAAGGCACTATCACTACCAGCAACGTGACTTCCTGGGGTTCATTGGCGCCGTGCCTAGAGACCCTCGAGTCGCACGTCGTTCTCGTCCAGGAGCATCACCGACGGGACGAGGCGAAGCTCGCCGACCTGCAGCACGAGGTGCTGGATCACGGGTTCGCGGGCATCTGGGCGCCAGCAGTGGCAGGCCCCACCTCCGCGGAGGGCACTACGGGCGGCGTCGCGGTCTTGGCCCGCAAGAACATCCCCGTCACGGCCCCGCCGCTGCTGCCCTCGGCGACACTGTGGCCAGGGCGACTGGTGGCCGCCCACGTGCACTGGGGAGTCCGTGGCGGCATTGTCTTCGTGTCGGCCTACCTGGTCGACAGCGTTGGCATGAACGACGTGAACCGAAGCATCTTCGGCACGCTCACTCGCTACCTCACGAAGCTCACGGCCTCGGGCATTGATTGGATCGTCGGCGGCGACTTCAATGGGCCTCCCAGCTGCCTGCCCCTGGCGCAGTTGGAGAAGGCGGGGGGCCTCTGGCTAGCGCCGTCGGCCGACACCTGCCGCCCACAGGCGGGCAGCGGCTCGGTGCTGGACTACTTTCTGGTCGGTGCAAACCTGGCCAGCCGCATCTCGGCTCCGAGAGTGGATGAGTTGGGCATCACCTCCCCGCACCTCCCTGTCAACATGGAGCTGCGTGCCGCCGACCTGGACATGCGCGTGAGGATCCCGATCGCCCCCAGGGCGATTCCAGCGGTGCCGCCCATCGGCTGCAGCCGCGGTGTCGAGGACTGGGCGCCCACTTTGGCCCAGGTGCGCGCCACAACCAGCGCCGAGGAGCTGCCAGCAGCCTGGGACGCCGTCGTCAGCACCTTGGAGCAGGAGCTGTTGGACCGCTACGACCAGGTTGGCGAAGCGCGCAGGCGGTTCGAAGGACGTGCGGGGCCCATTGCGACCAAGCTGGCGCCAGTCAAGTGGAAGCCGCAAGGGCAGCGTGTCCGATTGGGGCCTGATGTCATCGCGGCCAAGGTCGCGGGCCGATGGGCGCGTCACTTCATGGGGGTCAGCGCGTTCCTCGCGAAGGCCAGCAGGAGGCTGCAAACCGTCAGCCTGCAGTGCTCCCTTGTCCCTGAGCAGTACCACGAGCTGGCGGACTTCGTCGCGAGGGCTTGGGAGTATGGGCGCGTGGTCATGGACAGCAAGAAGACGCTGGCACTGCTCCCGCATTGGGTGAGGTCCTTCTTCGAGCAGGGCTTTCGCGTGATCGGCAACACCGACTTCCTGGAGCAGGCGGGCCGCATCGTCCAGTTCGCCAAGGACGCCCACGCGGACGCGCTCAAGGTCAGGCAGCAGAGCTGGATCCAGTGGGCCAACGACAGCCTGCGGAACGGCGCTGGCAAGGCGCACCGCTTCACCAAGCTGCGGGCGATGCAGGAGGTGCTGGCGCAATGGCAGGGCACCCACACCGAGCTCACCACTGGACGGCTCGCCCAGACCTTCGTCCCGCAGCAGCAGGTCGCCAGCCAGCACCTGATCTGCGACCGGGAGATGAAGGCCTGGGAGGACGTCTGGTCGTGCCACAAGCTCGAGGCGCTGGAAAGGCCAGCTGACTTCGACGAATGGGACGACCTCGAGGACCTCACCGTGGAGGCGCTGCAGCGGGCCGCCTGCAGCTTCCCCACCACCACGGCGCTCGGCCCAGCGCAGATCGGTATGCGTGCGCTCACCTTTCTCACGGACGACGGCGTTTACACCTGCGGCCAGCTCTTCATGAAGTGCGAGGCGCTGGGGGCTTGGCCCAGCGACAGTCTGTGGCACGCTATGTGCCGCATCCCCAAGGCCTCTGGCGGCTGCAGGCTGATCACGCTGATGCACTCGCTAATCCGATGGTGGTCGAGGGCTCGTGCCTCGACGTCCAAGGCGTGGCTCACGGCGCACCCCAATGCCAGTATTTGGGGCATGGGCGGCGGCAGATCTTCCTCCGACTCCGCCTTCGACCTCAACCTTGAGACGGAGGTATCGGACTGCCTGGACGAGCACGTCGTAATCGTCATGCTGGACGCCTGGAAGTTCTTTGAGACGATTAAGCCCGAGTGGCTACTCATCGAGGCGCGGCTGCTGGGCATGCCGCTGCGGTTGGTCTGGATGTTGATTGAGCTATACAGGCAGCCGAGGCGGCTGCAAGCTTTCGGCTCGGTGTCCTACGCGGTCGTGTCACATCAGGGCGTGCTCGCAGGATGCACTCACGCCTGTGCCATGGTCACCTTGCTCATGTTCAGGCTGCTCGAGCAGGTGCGAGATGCAGGCGTCACCCCGAGGGCCCTCATCGACGACGTCACCTTGCAGTGGCGCGGGAGGCGGCTCTCGCAACTGGGCGTGCTTTGGGCGGCCACCACCAGGTTCCGCGAGGGCGCCCAGGAGCGAGGCATTGTCGTGCAGCCCACCAAGTCGGGCTACTTGGTCTCATCGGACGCGGCTGCTCGCGAGTGTGCCCGACACGCGGCGGCCCGCAAGCTGACCAAGATGCGCTGGGCCCGCAACCTGGGGCACGATCTGGGCGGGCGCAGAATCGCTAGGCTCCAGACGGCAAAGCGGGTGCGGCAGCTCAAGGAGCGGCGCGGCAAGTTGGCAGCTTTCAAAGGGGCAGTGGGCAGGCGCGCTACCTGCCTGTGGAAGACGGGCCTCATGCCGAGCGCGGCGCACGGGGCTGGAGTGTCAGGGCTCACCGACGATACGCTGCAGGTGCTGAGGGCCGAGGCTGGCAGGCTTGCAGGGGCTCGGCCAGGTGCATCGAGCGTCACGGTGTATTTAGCCACGCAGAAGGCGCGCGAGTACGACCCCATCTACGGCGCCACCTGCGACATCGTTTGCCGATACGCCAGCTGGATCTGGGAACAACGCACCTCCCTGGCTAGGCTCCACAGGGCCTGGGCCAAGGTCACGGAGCGGCTCGTGGGGCGCCCGTCTTGGGCAGGGGCTCGCGGTCCCATCGCCTCCGTCACGCTGACGCTCTGGCGCATCGGATGGCACATGTACTCCAGCACGACCCTGGTCACCGACCAGGACACGGCGATCAACCTCCTCACCACGTGCCCGAAGGACGTCAGGATGCATCTGACCGACGGCGTGCAACGCTGGCAGGCGAGGCAGATCGCGGCGCACCACCGCCAGCACGGCGAGGTCAAGCCTTGGGTGCGGGCCATGCGGCTCTGCGTGGGCGACGGGCGCGCGGCGTTGGCGGAGGGCCCGTCGGCCACCAGCCTGCGACACCACTGGGCGACGGTGGCCTGGACGCAACAGGCCCAGCACGACCTTGGGCTGGCGGCGGCGCCGAATTGCAGGGCCTGCGGACATCCGTCCGACTCGCCTGGGCACAGATTTTTCGGCTGCGAGGTACTCGTGCAGCCGCTCACAGAGGAGGAGCAGGACGAGCAGCTGCCGCCCGAGCCGATGCAGGCCATCCGCACCTTCATGTGCGACAAAGGCCTGCAGGAGGGCGGCAGCTTCGAGAGCGCCGACTTCCAAATGTGCTTGCCCTGCATGCCGCCTTTCGTGCCGCCCGCCGCGGAGCAGGCCGAGGTGAAGTTCTGGGGCTGCTGGCCTAGCCAAGGGGCGGACACGGCTTCCTGCAGCAACGCCGTCTTCACCGATGGCTCAGGCTTCGCGTCCAGCATGCCCGAGCTGAGGCGCTGCGGATGGGCCTTCGTGCAGCTTTCCCTCCAGGGACTGCCTGTTCGGGCGGCGTTCGGGGCGCTGCCAGGGCCGCTCCAGACGGTCGGGCGCGCGGAGAGGCACGCGCTGCTGCAGGCATTGCGGCTCGCGGGGCCGCAGCTCGAGTTCGTCTTCACCGACCTTCTGTCGATGGAGAAGGAATGCAGCCACTGGGGGCAGGAGCTAGAGGAGGCGCGAGCGGCACATGCCACAGTGTGGAGACGGATTCGTGCCCAGCCAGCGCGGCCTGAAGTGAGATGGATCCCCGCGCACCAGGACATGGATGCGTACTTGGACCGAGGCCTCCACCCGCTGCTGTACTCTGGCAACATGTGGGCCGACTGGTTCGCTCGGCAAGGAGCCATGCAGCACACCGTGTCGAAGGTGTACGAGGAGTTTTACAACATCGAGCTGCAACACTACAAGAGCCTGGCAAAGTACGTCGGCTGGGCGATGCAGAGGACGATGCACGCAGGCCGCTGGGATGCGCCCGAGCAGACAGCCCGCCCGCCAAAGGTGCCCAAGGTGCAGGCGGCGACTGTGATCAGCCACTCCCTGGTTCGCCTGGACGGGACGGCGGTGGTGCTGTGCCGCGCTTGCTGCAGGCAGACCAGCGGGCAGACGGGGCCCACGTGGACGCAGTTCGCGCGTTCAGCTTGCGAGGCCAGCCAGTGCACCGCGCTGCGGGCCGAGGCCATCATCGCGCACGTCGGCGCGCAGCCCATTGTGGTCTCGGAGGCGGGCGAGTTCGCTATGCAGGCGATCGAGCGCGCGGCGTGCCCCGAAGATGCGGGGCCCAGGCCAGCCGAGCCTGCCCCCTGGGGCTCAGGGGACGGCACCATCGAGATGCAGGGGCACAGGCTGAGGCGCGCAGGGCCCACCATCTACTGCGAGGTATGCGTGGCGTGGGCGGCGACAGGCTCCTCACTGGCCCTGGCTGCGCCCTGCGCTGGCCCGCCCAGCGCCGAGGGCAAGAACCAGCGCACCTACCTGTCCAACCTCAGGGCGCGGCTCAGGAAGCTCAGCCAAGGGCTGCACCCCAAGACAGGAAAGGTGCTCACTTGGGGAGGTGCAGGCGAGGTTCCAGACGGCCCCAGAACATGGGCCACAGCAGCGGCCAGCGCGGCCGCGGGCGACATGGCCTCTGGGGGCGACGGCGCTGCAGAGCGGCCAAGCGGCAAGCACGCGCAGAAGGAACAGGGCGAGGCGACCAGGCCTGGCCAGGACCACGAGACGCGCGAGGTGCCTGCAGGGGCTGGAGGTTCCGACGCAGTCCAGACCAAGAAGCCTGCTTGGCGGGTGCGACGGCAGGAGCTCCTGGAACGGATGCAGCGAAGGCAGCAGCATCTGCTAGCCGAACGTGGTCCAGCAGCCGCCAGCGGCGCGCAGCGTGATGAGGGAGACATGGCCGACGGCAGCTTGCCCTCGGCCTATGGAGCGCACCAATGCCCCGACGGGGGCACCACTGGACTGGTGACGCTCCAGCCGCCGCCAGCTGCCCCAGACGTGGGGGTGGTCGATGCCTGTCTGGCGGCGGGGCCGTCGCGGCTGCCTGCGCCCTTGAGGTGTGACCTGGCACACGAGGTGACGCTGACCACGGACCACCAGGAGGGCGCCGTGACCAGCCCTCAGGACATGAGCAGCCCGCCGCAGCCGTTCTCGACTACCGATATGGCCAGCACCAGGGGTGGCAGGGGACCTGCAAAGTGCGGTCGCGAATGCGGCCCCGCCCTGAGTGCTGGCAGGTCTGACAACTCGCAGCGGGCGCTGCCAGGCATGGCCAGTGACAAGGGTGGCAGGAGGCCTGCAAGCCGCGACCCTGAGTGCGGCCCCACCTTGGGCACTGGCGGCGACGGCAGCCAGGCCCACCGCGTGCGGCGACGATCTACGGCCTGGGCCAGGGGTGGCAGGGGACCTGCAATGTGCGTGCGTGAGTGCGGCCCCGCCCTGAGCCCAGGATGCGACGAGGACCGCGACGGCAAGGGCATGGCCAGCGCCAGGGGTGGCAGGGGACCTGCAAAGTGCAGTCCTGTGTGCGGCCCCGCCCTGGGCACTGGCAGCGGGTCTCTGGGAGCGGCGTCGCCTGAGGAGGACCAGCGGCAGCCGCAGCTGGCTTCTGGGGAGGCGTGTCCACGTGCAGCTACGGCTGGTGCCAGGGGTGGCAGGGGACCTGCAGTTTGCGGTCCTGAGTGCGGCCCCGCCCTGAGCACCAGCACCCACCCCGAGCGGCGACGGATTACGGCCTGGGCCAGGGGTGGCAGGGGACCTGCAATGTGCGTGCGTGAGTGCGGCCCCGCCCTGAGCCCAGGAAGCGACGCGGACCGCGACGGCATGTGCATGGCCAGCACCAGGGGTGGCAGGGGACCTGCAAGTGCCGACCGTGTGTGCGGCCCCGCCCTGAGTGCTGGCAGTGTTGCGGTGGCTCGGCCTGAGCCAGTGCAGCCGAGGCGCAGCGTCGCGCCCAGGCTTGAGCTGCAGGTCGCTGGATGGGCGCGGTATTGGACCCAGGCTCCCGAGGTCGGCGAGACGATGGAGTGCTACAGCGAGTGGCTCGACCACTGCGTCGGCTACGTCACGCAGATCCTGTCCCAGCCGCGCTTCGCCACCAGGCTGCGGGCGCGTGGGAGGACGGCCGAGGAGATGGCCGAGGAGATCTGCGAGCGGGCCTGGGGGACTGGCATGCCCGCGAGGCGGGCCTACTACAGGTGGCGCCACACGCTGACGCGGTCGCAGAGGATCGTGTCGGACTGCATGCGGCGCTACGACTACGTGTGCCTGCGGACGTGGCTGGCCGAGCTGCGGCGGGAAGGGCAGCCACCGCCCATTGGCCCGCTCAGAGCGCCTTCGGTGCCGTGGAATGCGGGACGCAGGAGGCGACGGAGAAGTGGTTGAAGGTCGGCCTCTCCTGGCACGGGCAGCCGCTGCGTGGCGTTCTGGCCCCAGCGGCTCGCCGCAAGGCGCTGCGCGGCGGTCTGGCCCCAGCGCGCCGCCCTTCGCGTCCGTCGACGTGATCGGCATCACTGGCCTCCCCTGAGGCTGCGGCCCCCTGGCCGCCTGTGCTGCGTCTAGTTGGCCTGGCCGACGCGACGTCCTGCCGCTGCTCTCCGCTGCTCTCCCTCCCCCCCTCCCTCCCTGCCTCCCTCCCCCCCTCCTCCTCGTCCTCCTCCAAGGGGGGGGGACTCAGGACACAGGACTCATGAAGGAACCTCTGCCGAGGGCGTTCAGCACAGGCTGCAGCCCAAAGAGGCCCGCTGGAGGCGGACCTCGGAGACCGTCGAAGCGTCACAGAGACAACTTGCGATCGAAAGGACGAACATCTCAGGTCGGAAAGCCAACAGCAGAGAACCCACACCCTCAACACCATCAGCATGACCGAATCCGCACATCCTCCTGAGAAACGCTGGGCACCCCTGGCAGGGAAGAACTCCTCCTCCTCCTCCTCCTCCTCCTCCTCCCCGCCTCCTCCTCCTCCTCCTCCTCCTCCTCCTCCTCCTCCTCCTCCTCCTCCTCCTCCTCCTCCTCCTCCTCCTCCTCCTCCTTCCTTCCTTTCCTCCTCCTTTTCCTCCGCCGCCTATTCCTCCTCCTCCTGCTCTCCTCCTCCTCCTGTTCCTCCTCCTCCCCCCCATCCTGCTCCTCCGCCTCCGCCTCCTCCTCCTCCTCCCTCCTCTTCTTCCTCCTCCTCCTCCTCCTCCTCTTCCCCCTCCTCCTCTTCCTCCTCCTGCTCCAATTCCGCCTCCTCCTCCTCCTCCCTCTCCTAGTCCTCCTTCTCCTCCTCTTCCTCCTCCTCCTCATCATCATCTTTTATCCACCTCCTCTTCTTATTATTCTTCTTTTTCTTCTTACTAGGAACAGCTGGATCGGAGAGCCGTGAGGGAGCTGATACGAACGTAGCGGTCGCGCTCGGAAAAGGGTGCGCGTCTCTTGCTGTCTGGCCGCAGGTCGACCAGGGCATCGAACATCTCGCCCGAGAGGCAGACGACAATCTTGCCGTACGGGGAGCAATGTATCCCTGGCTTCGCCGCCGAAGGGGAGGGAGAGGGGGAAGAGGGAGGGGGGAGGAGGACGGCGAGGGAGGAGGAGGAGGAGGAGGAGGAGGAGGAGGAGGAGGAGGAGGAGGAGGAGGAGGAGGAGGAAGATGACGAGGGACATCGCCGTCTTAGGTACCGACGGCAACGGCAACAGCATCACGAGGGACAAGGATGACATGAAGGAGGGGTGGAGGGAGGGAGAGAGAGGAGAAACAGGAGATGACGACGACGTCGAGGATGACGACGGCGATCTACTGATAGCATAACATCCCTGGATAAATGGATCGGCTGCCTTTTCCCCCTCCCCTCTCCTCCCTCCACTCTATGATCAATACTGGTCCTCCCTCGTTCTCTTATGTGGCAGAGTTTGGCTAGATGTGTCGGACCGTCTTCTCGCCGCGGCGCCTGTCATGGCAAGGCTTCGGGCTGCGCACAGACAGCCCCCCGAGACAGTCCGCTGGCCTCGAGAGGCCGCCCGACTGGTCCCAGCTGGCCTCCACAGGCCCCCCGAGAAAGCCGGGACGGTCTCGTCGCCCCGGCGCCGCCTCTGGCGGAGCCTCTGAGGCGCTCCGCGCCGCAGAGTAGGGCTGTTGCGACCGTCCCGGGGTGCCTGCCGAGGCCAGCTGGGACTATACTCGGGGCACTCGTTCCCGAGGCCCGGCGAGGGCCCCCCGGGGCCGAAAACGGCCAAAAGCCTCCCGCCCTGATTTCTTTCACGACGCGATCATGTCTGGGGCTGGGACCACTTCGGGGGGGCTATCTTCGCGCAGCCCGACGACTCACCAGACGTCTGCCACGCGTGCCCTGCCGCTCTGGAGAAGACGGCCGGGGCCCCTCATGCGCGGGCCGTGGCCCTCGACTACGCTGCCGCGCGCGCTCCGACTCTCACGGACGGACGACCTTCGGCGGCCTTCCGAAGCCGTCGTCGTCGTCGTCGTCGTCGTCGCCGTCGTCGTCGTCGTCGCCGTCGTCGTCGTCGTCGTCGTCGTCGCCGTCGTCGTCGTCGTCGTCGTCGTCGTCGTCGTCGTCGTCGTCGTCGTCGTCGTCGTCGTCGTCGTCGTCGTCGTCAATCGTCGTCGTCGTCGTCGATCGTCGTCGTCGTCGTCGTCGATCGTCGTCGTCGATCGTCGTCGTCGTCGTCGTCGTCGTCAATCGTCGTCGTCGTCACTCGTCGTCGTCAAGCGTCGTCGTCGTCGCGGCCAAGGGAGGAGCACGAGCAGGGGGGCGAAGCCTGGGGGGGGGGCGGAGGGTTGGCGAGGACGAGCCACCGCTGGCGGAGCATTGCATGACCCTGACTTCGGATCTGCCATACTGTGGCCGATTCTGATATTGAAAATTATCTCGGAAATGCACAACATTCGAAAAAATAGGGCGGCAATTTCCGCCGCAGAATCATAGGGCTGATATGTCCGCAAAGGTATGGCGGACACAGCGACAGCAAAGTAGGGCGGAAAGCGACATCAAAGGAGCTTGAACAACAGGCTGGAAAATGTCACCCTTCTTGCGAAATCGCCCAGAGTACGGCGGATCCAGAGTCAAGGGGGAACGACCTGAAGGGAAGGGACGTAAAGGGGGGAGGGGGGAGGTTAGGAGGCAACTCCATGGAGGTCTTCGTAAAAACGATTCATGTCGATCAAACCTGATTGACAAACCATTATGCCAAACGGGGCCAAATTACTCTCAGGATGTAGCCGGATTCAACACGACTCATCGGGACTTGGGACTTGGGGGACTTGCATGGCTTTCGACTACAGATATGAAGATTAATGGCATTGCTTCAACGTTCCTCTTTGTATACATGCCACACGCGGGATATCCGCACAACGATTAATAGACTTCTATGCGTTTGACAACGGGAGGTCGATTTTGCTAGGAGGGACGCCGGAAATTATGCATATCTGGTAACCCAGTTTGAAATCGGTGAAAGAGGGCAACTACTGCAAACGCTTTGCTTTGAGAATGGCCTTAAGGCCGGCAATTTTCGACATGCCCCTGATGCGTGGACTTTTTGAAGCTCGATCGGTGCCAAGCGGGTTGTGGATTAGATACTGTTTGATGCTTCTTTTCATGGCCAGCCTTGCGACCTAAGTGACAATGTAGATATGGGATCTGACCATCGTGAGTTGCATGGGACGTTCAATCTAGGCCCAAGTTCTCGACGTCGGAAGGGGCGCCAGCACGACGCGGTTTGGTGCGTGGGAAGCGACGCGGCACACGTGACCCACAAGAACGGTCTAAATTGTCCAAGCTCGTTGTTGGAGATCACCGTAAACGCATGCGGGAATACGGTGATGCACGTGCTGTTTCGCAGTTGTTGAAGTTTGAAGGTGTCAAACATTGACTTCGGGAGCACATGTTCTCTTCGCAGCAGGGCAAGCCTTGTCCATTAGATTGTGATGTGTTTAAGGCTTGGCTCGAGCAGCTTTTTCTACGGGCTGCGGCGATGCCATGGACGAATGGGCAGCGGCACATCCCAACAGAGGCTCGTGTAAACTCACCCTGTTTTAAATGCAAGAGTTGCGGTCAGCATTTAAACACATGAAGCTTGGTAAATGCGCAGATAAACGCGGTATGATCGTTGAAATGTTTGCGTGCGGTAGTGGCGCTCTGTGCAGACGCCTCCTGGAGTGCTTGAATTCGTTGCTCAACACAGGCCGCATCAATTCCACTTGGCAGGGAACGTGTTTTATCATGCTGCCGGAGACGGGCAGCAGACAAGGTGAAACAATTTGGCGATCTATAGCAATTTCACGCATCACGTATCAGTGATTTGCTCGCCTACTCTTTACACGCTTGCAGCCTGATCTGGATAAAGAACAGTCGCATGACAAGGTAAGATTTCGCCTGGGCCGTTCCGAGCACGACGCTTTTATCGTTTGGGGGGATGTCTGCACGAAAGCTAGGGAGTGGCAGCTCCCACGATAGATCGTTAGCATTGACCTGCCTAAAGCTTTTGACAGGCTGGAACATCACATGCATTCCAGGCATTGTCGGAGCAGGGGGTTCACGCAGACGGCGTGCGGCGTTTATCAGACATCTCCAGTTCCCAATGAGGGAGCGTCAACGGCAGCACAGCGTTTGACATTTACTCGTGGCGCCGAACGAGGGGACGTTTTGTCAGCGTTGCTCTTCAACGCCGGCTTAGAGCATTCAGTTCTAAGGTTCAGAGTGCGAGCGCAGCAGTGTGGCTTCGACGTTGGAGGCGTCGATTTGCATAGCAACATGCAGCACGCGAAAGACATGTTATGCTTGTTCCACCGCAGATGTTACTCGCATGTTTGACAGCCTTTCGGAAGACTTGTCAGCGTGCGGCCTTTGACTAGATGCTGACAAAACGTGGATGTTCACTAACGATGTTGCTGTTTCCAACGTCGACGAGCCTCTCGTTTTGCAGTTTGCCGGCTGCCTATTGCCTGTCATAACGTCCCAGCCGTTCCACAAGTATCTCGGCAAGACATTCGGGGGCGATTTGCGGTGCAGATCAGAGTGCAGTGTCAACTATCGCATGGAGTGCACATGAGAGAAATTTGATTCCCAGAAAGTAATACTTCTGAATTAAGCTATATCTTTGTGCCTTCGCATGAAGCTTTTCGACACGGTGGTTGCGCCCACTGCTGTCTACGGTCTCTCAACGTCCGCCACGGCAGCACAGCATAGGTATAGGATTGCATCTACTTGTTCAGAAATGCTCCGTCGGCTAGTGCGTCTCAGCAAGCTTCCCGTCGAGAGTTGGGAAGACGAGGGGCGACGATGCAAGCAAAAAGTACGCATTGCTTTGCAAGTTTTCCCCGTGTCAGACTGGCTCATCGTGATGGACCGTTCAATGTGACGCCTCCTGGTACGACTTGCCACCGGCGAGTCGCAAGAATGGGCCGCGCAAGTTTTACGCTGGCGCCCAGCTGGCCCCCGACGTCGCGGTCGGCCGCGGCGTCGAAGGACAGATGATGTGATGCGTTTCTGCAACACGAGCGCGGCACGAGTCTTGTGGATATCGGATATCGTCCGCAGCCAACAGCGTTTCCTTTGGCAGCGATTGGAGAATTCATTCCCCAATCATGTGTGGTGGCGCGCCTGATGTACGACACAATGTTAGCAGACTTTTATATCAGCCACTTCTCTTGCATGCGCGTTTCATTGCCGTACTGGTTGTCTCACGCCCTCCGTCTCCGCTTTCGGAGCGAGGAGCCTCCGCGGGCTCCTCGACCGGACTTGACTTGACTTGACGGCCACATATATACCAGCGCCGATGCTGAATCAAACCTCCCAGGAGTTGCGGCAAAGGGGGGAGAGGGAAGTGCCGTGGCGGGGGAAGGGGCAAGATCAACCAGCATCGAATCGGGAGATCGGAACTTATCGAGACGTGCGTCGGATCGCGCTTCATCGAGGCCCGGGGTCGAAAACAAGTCGGACTGGCCGCGCAAGGATGCACAACAGCGCCGCACAACCATGGGACCGCATCGGATCGTCTGAATGTCTGAATATCAGAATCGAATCGGATCGAGACAGAAGGAATTGATATCGAACTAGGATCGGTCGGATTGGAATGGACCCTGGGAAGAGGAGCCGAGACAGGATGGCAAAGGAGCGGGGAAGGGCGGAGATGCGGACGCCGGAGGGAGAATGAAGGGGAAGCAGGGCACGGGACGGGAGGAGGCGAGAAGGTGAGGGGGGGAGCTAGGTGCGCTCGCGACATATCTGACATCCTACCCCTCTCACCCCTCCCCTCCCATTGCGCTGCTTGTTCCTCTCTCCGCGGACGCATGCCGTGGCGGACCTGGAAGCCCCCAAAGACCCCTATCGTGTTTTGCACAATCGGAATGAGGGAGCTCAGCAGGCGGAAGAAGAGGAGGAGGAGGAGGAGGAGGAGAGAACGCCAAATGCTGACGCATCAGGTTCGACCAACGCAAAAAGGAGGAGAAGGAAGATGAGGAGGAGGAGGAGGAGGAAGACGCCACCGAGGTGGAGCGCCGGAGCCCCGAAACGCCCGCTCGAGTTCCAGCTTTGCGATCTCTGGTGGCACAAGGGGCCCGCCGCGCCGTCGATGGTCCGCCTATCGGCCCCGCGGGCCCCGCGTTGCATCGGATGTTGCGGCAAGTTCGTGTCGTGACGGCCCCGGCGCTCCACCTTCAACGATCGGCGGCTTGTCGATCGCCGGATCCTTCTGTGTTGGCCGGTTCTGGGCCTCTGGCGGCGTTCCACCTTGAACGCGCGCGCTGCGGTCGCAGCCGCGTCGGCACGACACGAACCTACCGTACGTGCTGGCTAATCATGGAGCGTTATCACGTTCTCTCGCTCTTCATACCGTCAGGAAGACAACTTTTTAAAATTCCTGGGGGGTAACGCGTGTTACCCTGGGAAGGGGGGGCGGGGGGGGAGGCTGCGGCGCGCACCCCCCGAGGCGCGCTGCCTACGTCGTCGTCGTCGTCGTCGTCGTCGTCGTCGTCGTCGTCCAAGCTCAGTGCCTGTGCACACCACACGGGTTGTGTACACCACGTAGCCCTTGTGCACTAGGACTGCTACAGACATGGTATGTGTGTGTGCACCATGGCGACTGTATCCCCCATAACAGCAGTGTGCACCACAGCGTCTTTGTACATCACACTGTTTCAGTACCCCCTGTGCACCAGTGCCTGCGTACACCACAAACCTTGTGTACACCTGAAGGTACCGACGGAGCCAAACTCCAGAAAATTTCCAGGTGCCCGAACGTATCACATTCAATATCTTGAATGATGGTGGGCATTTGTTTTCTGGCCCAGGGAACGCGCGGATATGTTGGGCCCACAACGCCTGTGTACGCCATAGCGACTGCGCACGTCATGACAACTGCGCGCACCACAGCGCCCGTGAACACCACGTGGCTTGGGGGCGCGCGAAGCGGCGTCAGCCGAGGAAATACACGAAGGAGAAGCAGGAGGAGCAGCAGCACCAGCAGGAGGAGCAGCAGGAGCAAACCGAACTCCACGATGGGGTCGACAGCTCGGGGCCCCCGCTCTTTTTCCAAGAGCATGCCAAAATGCACACCATGATGGCAACCAGACTTGTCTGCATGAGAACGCCTACATACACCGCAATGCCTGCGTACACCACAGCAGCCGTCTGCACCGCAACGCCTGCGATTATTTATACCACAGCTGCTGTTTCAGCACCCCTCCAGGTGCACCACACTGCCTGCGTTTACCACAAAGCTTGTGTACACCTCTACGACCCCGACCTAGCTGCCGCGATACGCAACACGCACCACGTTGCGTATTGACACGGAGCTCAACACGCAGATTGAAAGCGTACGTCTGGCGCGATACATTCGCCCAAACTTGGCCCAACACGTGCCAAGCCAACACGCAGCGTGTTGACACGGCCGTTTTGAACACGGCACGTGTTGCGCTTCAAAATGGGCATATCGAGGCAGCTTAGGACCCCGACGGAGCCAAGGTCCGGGAAATGGTTGGGGGCCCGAATGCATCGTATTCAACATGTGATCTGATTGTGATTCTTGGTTTTTCTGGCCCGAGGAACGCTTGGACATTTTGAGCCCACAGCGAATGTGAGACACAACACCTGTGTGCACCACAAGGCTTGTGTGTACCACAATGCTTGTGTACACCACAATGCCCGCGTCCTGTAACCGCAAAGAGGACGACGACGAGGTGAACGAACATGAAGAGGAAGGAGGAGGAGGAAGAAGTAGGAAGAGATGCGTGGGCAAACAATAGCCCACAACGCACGCTTACATCATACCGATTTTGCGCACTACAACGATTGTGTACATCACGGCGCCTGTGTACACCACACGGCTTATGATGTGTACACCGCAATGTTTGCGTACACCCACTATGCCTGTGTACACCACAGCTGCTGCTGCAACGACAGATGTGTGCGCCACAGCGCCCGTGTCGTGTACACCGCAGTACCTGCGTACACCATAGTGCACGCCCGCGCGCACCGCGGCAATAATAATGCCCGCGTGCACCATAGGCCCTGGGCTGCCTGGGATCGCGCGCTGGACCGGGCGCGGGCGTTAACGTTACGAAGGGGGGAGGCAGCGGGGGGGGGGGGGGGTAACACGTGTTATCCCTTGGGCAAGTAAAAAAATGATCCCCAGTACATACTGTGAACCGCTGCTGTGGCGATGAGCTTCCTCGAGCTGCACGTCAGAGGGCGACCGACGGTAGATGTCCTGCACTGTTTTCGCGCCCTCACGCTCATGCCAGCGGGGCGGCATGATGCAGGCGGAGGGAAAGAGACGGGAAGGATGCCGCTTCCGATATGATCGGGGGGTTCAAACGGAGGAAGGGGCAGGTTGGAGTGCGAGGGGCAGGGAAGGGGGGAGAAACCCCGCTGAGGAGGGTCGGTCTTCCTCCTCCTCCTCATCCTCCTGGTCCTCCTTCTCCTCCTCCTCCTCCTCCTCCTCCTCCTCGTCCTCCTCCTCCTCGTCCTCCTCGTCCTCCTCGTCCTCCTCCTCCTCGTCCTCCTCGTCCTCCTCGTCCTCCTCGTCCTCCTCCTCGTCCTCCTCGTCCTCCTCGTCCTCCTTCTCTTCCTCCTCCTCCTCCTCCTCCACCTCCTCCTCCTCCTCTTCCTCCTCCCGCGCGTCCCTTCGGCCCCACGTGTGGAACGGCACGGGCGGGAGTGGGCGGGTGCGCGCCTCGTAGGACGTTCTTCTGCGAGCTGGCGAAGGCGCTCTGCAGAATGGTCGGGGGCTCGCTGGCTTTCACCTCGATCTCCTCCCGGCCGAGGAGTAGACTTCACAGGTAGCGCTGGCTGTCTCGACCCAATGGCGGTGGCTTTCCTTCGCGCCCACACGGCGCCACCCTTCCTCTGCCTCGTCGTCGCTGTCCTCCACTGCCGCATCCTCTTCGTCGTCATTCTCCTGTTTCGCAGCCTCATCCGCACCCACCTCAGATGCTCCTGTCAAATTGCGCCATGCATTATCACATCAGTATCACCACGGCAACCACATCGCGCATCAGATGAGTATCGTGTCTCAAAAATGGCCTGTCGCGCCACACTGGGGTGCCCCAGACCTTCGACGCCGTGTTTCTGTTGCTGCATTGTGGGCCCCGTCTCGATCCCTTCCTGGGGACTGGCTTTTCATCCACGTCGGTTGTGACGGCCCCGGGAACCTTGCTGGGCCCAGGAGGCCGAAATCGGCCACAAAACTTCCGTCGTTATTATTCCTGTCGCCACGCGAGGAGGCGCGGAAAGGAAGGCTGGCCAGACATCAGACCGGTGATGTCGCAGGGAGCGCCCATGCAGAATCGATCCACGGCGGCGCGCGCCCTGTCCCGCACCCCTCGCCTCGAAGAGGCCGCGGTCGTCCTCGAACCTGCCGACGCCGTAGTACCTCTCGGCGGCGCGCCCCCCGGGGGGGAAGGCGGACCCAGACCCCCAACGTCATGATTTGCACACGACCTATCGCCCCCACAGGGGTCTCGACCCCGTCCCCAGGACCGGCTCTTCATCCAGAGTCGCGTCTGACGGTCCCCGGGGGCCTGGCGGGGATACCCTCGAGGCCGAACATCGCGAGACAAGCCGTCCGCCGTGATTTTTTCACGACCTCCTCCCCCCCCCCTCCTCCTCCTCCTCCTCCTCCACCTCCTCCTCCTCCTCCTCCTCCTCCTCCTCCTCCTCCTCCTCCTGATTAGGACCCCGCTCCTCGGGGACCCTGGACTCCTTCACGCCAGAGTTCGGCGGCGCGCCGATGGGGGGAGGGAGATGAGCGGGGGCTGGCTCTCAAAAGGCGGCGGCGGGGGCTTCTCAGAGGCCCTCTGGCCTTCTGCGAGGCCCCCTGTGGCTTCGGAGATGGCCAGGTGCCGCAAGGATCGCTCCAGCAAGCGGGCCTCATCCGCTGCCCGCCCGCTCGAAGGGGCTGGGCGCCCAGGAGGGTTCAGCCGAACCGGGACGCAGGTCGGGCTCGGCCGAGGCAAGCAACCGAGGCTCGATGGAACCATGCAGTTCTCAAGCTGCGGCAACATTTTTGAACAGATTTTTGCCAGACGGCGACGACGACGTCGACGACGATGGTCGACGACGACAATGGTCGACGACGACGACGACAACGACGCAGGTCGCGCTCGGCCGACGCAAGGAACCGAGGCTCGATGGAACCAAACAGCTCTCAAGCTGTGGCAACATGTTTTGAAAACATTTGGTCGGACGACGACGACGACGACGACGACGACGACGACGACGACGACGACGACGACGACGACGGTCGACGATCGACGCTCGACATTTGACAACGACGAGGATCGATGATCACGCCATCGTTCCGGAGGCGTTTGGTCTATTCTGGAGGTTCTCGTCTCCACGGCTTGCCGCAGCTCGAAACGCTGGCAAGCCACGCTGGACCCCGGGAGAGGTCTGGGGCCCGCTCCGGGCCCCAGGCCCGTCAGACATCGATCCGGGGTGGAAGAGCTGGCCAGGGTGGATCCCAGGAGGGGCCCTGTGGGAACGATCTTGAGCTGGCTTTGGTCGGGCGACGACGGCGACGACGACAAGTAGGTGCGAGGATCGAGGCTGGAGGATCGAGGCTTCGAGGATCGAGGTTTCTGTAGTTTTGTCTGCTGGCTCCCTGGGCCTCATGGCGGCTCCCCGTCGCCACGGCTGGATCCCCGTCGAAACTCTGGTCAAAATGGACTTCAGGAGCGGTCTGGGGGCTGAATTTTCGACAATCAACGACGATCGCGACGGCGACAACGACCAGGACAACGATCGACGACAACGACGATCGACGACTCCATCGACGACGACGATGACGACGGTGACGTCGATCAACAACGAGAGATCGGCGTCGAACAACGAAGATTGGCAATCGGCGGCGATCGACGAGAGACTAGCGAAGCGGCTGGTCCCAGAACTCCGACGTCGTGACTTGGTCACAACCTGGACCTCCAAACCCCTGGACCCCTTACCCGGGACCAGCTTTCCATCCAGACCCGATTATTCCTGACAGCCCTGGGGCCTGGCGAGGGCCCCTGACAGACAAACCCTACGCCGGAGCGGGTGGGCGAAGGTGAACACTGCCAGCCTCTTCTCACCGCTTTGCGGAAAAGGCGGCACACCTACTCTCGAATGTACCTCTTACGCAGCAGGGGGAAGAGGAGGGGGAGGAGGAGGAGGATGAAGAGGGAGGGAAGGGGGAGGGAGAGCCACAAAATCAATGACAAAATCAAGGACAAAATCAATGACAAATGGCGAGGGCCCCTGGACTTGTTTGTGTTCCCAGACCCCCGACGTCGTGATTCTTTCACAACGTCGATCCCCAAAGGTCTGCTGTTCTTTGACGGTCCCGAAGGCCGAGAAGGGCCCCTGGAGGCCGAGAACCACGAGAAACCTCCCGTCGCGATCTTTCCACAACGCGAGGAGGTCTGGGTTCCTCCTGCGAGAAGCGGCGACGCGGCGGGGCACACGAAAGCCCCGTCGATGCACAGGTGCTGCACCCCCTCGGGCCCTGCCTTGCCAGGCACCGGCTCCGCGCCGACCTCCGCGAGG
>CAUYUJ010020757.1:142287-150859 GCA_963575745.1 Prorocentrum cordatum | reverse complement strand
AGATGGGCCAATTCGTCAAGCAGGTTCAGTCCGAGGTCAAGAGGCACTTCGGCCCAGCGGCTGAGGGGCTCGCCGCGATGCGAGCGGACCTCAAGGCCTTCAGCGACAGACTCAAGAGCAAGAGGGCTCGGTCGGAGCCCCCCCCGCCAGAGGCCGCCGCAGCTCCCGCCTCAGCGGCACCAGCGGGCAAGGCGGCAGGCAAAGGTGGCCCAAGAGGCGGGGCGGCCGACGGCAAGCAGCCAGTGGCGGCCGCGCCCAAGGCGGCCCCCACAGTGGGGCCATCAGCTCCTCCCCCTGGTGGCGCTGACGGTGCTCGCGACGCTGCTGCAGCCGGCGGCGGCGGCGCTGCAGGCGCCACCGCTCCCGCGGGGGCCCCAGGCAGGACTCCCAAGCGCGAGCTGGCACAGGACGTCCGAGCCAGGATCCTGGAGCGGGCAGCCGTCAAGCCCCCAGCGGCTGACGGAGACTCCAGCACAGCCTGATGGACCAGCCCCGCAGGGCTGGCGACGGTGGCGACAGCGCCCACGCCGTGGTCGGGGCAAGACTGCCGCGCGGAGGCGAGGAGCGCCAGCCGTCCCACCAGACATCGACGGGGTCGTGACGACCCCCGCTACTTCTACGAGCTCCACCACTACATGGGGGGCGCCTCCCCCGCCCGACCTGGAGGAGCTGCCCCGAAGGGCGGGCAGGCAGTGGCAGCCTGGGCCCAAGCGGGTCGCCTTCATCGTGGGGACGAGCGTCCACGTCCCAGCCATCGAGGAGGGCCTTGACATCCTGGACGGGGACGGCGACAGCTCCTCCTCGAACACCTGGGCACGGCGGGCGCTCAGGGGCGCGGACACGCTCCGTCGCCAGCTGCTCGCGCCGTGGCTCCGACGGCTCGACTGCAGCTCAGCCTCGAGCACAGCCACGGACGCCACGGAAGATGCCCCAGTGACGCATGAGTGGAGAGCCGCGGATGCGCGGGTGGCCGATGCCTCTCCCCATGCGCCCCTCTCGCTGATGCCGCCGACAGGCGGGTGGTCGAAGCCTTCAGCGATGTGCTCGTGGGACGGAGAGCCGCAGACGTGCGGGTGGTCGACGCCTCTCGACACGAGCGCCCCCAGCTCGGCCCCCCCAACGGGGGGGTGGCCGATGCAGCCCAGCTGGGGAGAGGGTTACTGGAAGCCTCGATCGCGGGGCAGAGGGCGCCGCGCCAAGCCTGGCATGGGGGTCAGCTCAGCCTCGACTACGGCCACGGACGCCTCGGAGGAGGATCCAGTGACGCATGAGTGGAGAGCCGCGGATGCGCGGGTGGCCGATACCTCTCCCCATGCGCCCCTCTCGCTGATGCCGCCGACAGGCGGGTGGCCGACGCCTTCAGCGATGAGCTCGTGGGACGGAGAGCCGCAGACGTGCGGGTGGTCGACGCCTCTCGACACGAGCGCCCCCAGCTCGCCCCCCCTGACGGGGGGGTGGCCGACGCAGCCCAGCTGGGGAGAGGGAAACTGGAAGTCCCGACCGCGGGGCAAGGGGCGCCACGCCAAGCCTGGCATGGACGTCAGCTCAGCCTCGAGCACGGCCACGAACGCCTCGGAAGAGGCCCCAGTGGCGCATGAGTGGAGAGCCGCGGATGCGCGGGTGGCCGATGCCTCTCCCCATGCGCCCCTCTCGCTGTTGCCGCCGACAGGCGGGTGGTCGATGCCTTCAGCGATGTGCTCGTGGGACGGAGTGTCGCAGACGTGCGGGTGGTCGACGCCTCTCGACACGAGCGCCCCCAGCTCGGCTCCCCCGACGGGGGGGTGGCCGATGCAGCCCAGCTGGGGAGAGGGATACTGGAGGCCCAGATCGCGAGGCAAGGGGCGCCACGCCAAGCCTGGCATGGTGCTCAGAGGCCTCAACGGCAGCGCCTGGGGCACTCTCGTCGACCACCTGGACGAGATGCCGCTGGGCAGGAATACCAGCATGCTGGTTCAGGAGCACCGCCTCACCAGCGACTACGTCGGCGAGATCAGTGCCAGCTGCTTCCAGGGGGACCTCGCCGTCGCCCTCGCCCCCGCGGCGGCGGGGCCAGGTGGCGGCAGGGTGGCAGGAGTGGGGATCGTCGCCCCGCGCTGCGTGGGCCTCACCTACCTCGAGGGCGTGGACACCTTCGATTTCTCGCCGCCAGGCTCGCCAGGAAGGCTGGTGGCGGCCTGGACCCCTGGGTTTCTTCGCGGTGGCCTCATGGCCCTCAGCGCCTACTTCTGGGTCTCCGAGGGCTGGGCGGTTCGCAACCTGTCCATCTTGGACGCCATTGGCGAACTAGTGAGGGCCTACGACATCCCGTGGGTCCTCCAGGCCGACTTCAACAGCACCCCCGACACGCTCATGGCCACGGGCTGGGTGGCCGACGTCGGGGGCACCATCTTCTCCTCGGCCGCCCCCACCTGCCAGGGCAAGGGCGGCGGGAGGGTCATCGACTACTTCGTGGTGGACACGCGCATCGCGTCCGCCTTCGGCGCAGCGGAGGTGCTCGACGCGCCCACCGCCCCGCACAGCCCCGTCGCCATCACGACGGGGAGGCCACTGCGGGAGCGGCTAGGCTGGAGGCTGGTCAAGCCTCGTGCTTTCCCGACTCGCCTCCCCGTGGGCTGTCGTCGGGAGCCCCCAGCCTGGCCGATCCTCGACAGTGGCGCAAGCTACAGCGACGCCGAGCTGGAGGAGCTGTGGGCTGGGTTCTCGGCGGCGGCCGATCACGACCTGCAGGGCATCCACGACCTCGTCGACGAGGCCGACTACACTGGCAGGGGGGGTCACCCCCGATGGGCCAGAGCCCCGATCGCAGGTCCAGAGGCGCATGCGAGGCCCAGGGGCACCACGCGCTCCAGGGCATGGCGCTGGGTGGCCAGCCGCGTCGGAGACATCGTCTGGCTGGCGCAGGCGGCCCGTCAGCGGCGCGACTGGCAGCCGTATGCCGACCAGTGGCGACGCCTGCGCAGGCGCCTCCACCACGGCGCTGCCCGCTGGTGCGACGCGCTGGGCGACGACGCCAAGGCCGTGCACGCCGAGCTCCTAGCGTTGGGCGACCTCACCTGGGACGGCGACGCGCTCTGGGAGGACGCCCCCAGGGCCATGGAGCTGCAGCGCCGGGCCACGCAGTAGGCCCACGTCATCGAGCAGGGCCTCCGAGACCAGAGGGCCAACGCGTGGCGCCAGAGGCTCAAGGACGGCTCACAAGAAGGTGCAGGCTTCGTCCACCGCATGTCGAAGTGGCGCCAGGGGGTCGACCCCGCGCTTGGGGCCCGAGGGCACACCAATCTGGACATGACGTGCCCTCAGGCTGAGGTCGACCTGGAGGCGCTGCAGTGGATCGACCTCTGGACCTCCCACGGCGCCCAGAGCCGAGGCGAGCTCCCTCGCCCCTGGGAGTCGGCCACCTTCGAGTATAGCATGGTCGAGCCGACAGCGGACGACATCAGGTCCATATGCAGGGCCTTCCCCGAGCACACGGGGGTCGGGGTGGACAACTGGCACCCCAGGTGGTTCGCGAGCTTGGGGGGCGAAGGGCTCGCGTTCCTAGCCGCCTTCGTCGCCTACGTGTCGCGCACGGCCAGGTGGCCCCCCCCCCCAGCTGCGCTGCGTGATGTACTTCCTGCTGGCCAAGCAGGGTGGGGGGACCAGGCCCATCGGCCTCCTCACCACTGCCGCGCGGCTGGTGGAGCGCGCGCATTCGCATCAGTTCCACGACTGGGAGCGAGAGATTCGACGGGACTACGACTTCGCGGCGCCAGGCGGTGGCCCAGAGGAAGCGATATGGCAGCAAATGTCGTTTGACGAAGGAGCCCAGCCTGGGGAAGCAACGGGCACGGCGGTCCTAGACCTGGAGAAGGCTTTCGAGCACGTCACGATGTACCTGCTGTGGGCTGAGGCACCCAAGCATCAGTTTCGGTTGCAGCTTTTGAAGCTCCTTATCTCGATATACACGGCCACGCGTTTAGTTTCGTTCCGCGGCGTGGTGTCGGTGCACTCCGTGACCACATTCTCTGCAGTCATTGCTGGCAGCAGCGGGGGCACGAGATGCCTCAAGCTAGCCATCTTGTCAGTCGTGGACGGGTTGGCGCAAGAGCACCCTGCCATGCCGCTGAAGCTATTTGTCGACGATTTAAGCATTCAGGCGCGAGGTGCGGAGGCGGATGTCTCGGCCTCGCTGCATGCGGCCACGACCCAATATATAGAAGAAATGGAGGCCCGTGGGATCCCCGTCTCCAGGGTCCGACCAGACAAGCCAACGGGCAAGGGGTTCATCATGACAGCGCAGCGCCCCCTGCGAGCTCGCATCAAAGGTTGGGCCCACAGCCTTGGACTGGAGGTCCAGGCCAGCAGCACGCAGCTCGGAGTTGACTCGGCGGGAGGAGGAGTTGCGTCGCTGCGCGCCAGAGCCGATGCCAGGATGGGGAGCGCTCGGCGACGTAGAAGTAAGGTATCGAGTCTTCGCAAGCAGGGCGCGCGCACCTTTCAGGTCGCGCGCATGGGATTCCTCCCCTCAGTGCTGTATGGGGCGGTCTGCCTCGGAATGGACCCGACTCGGCTCACCCGAGCGAGGGCTCGCATGGCCTCAGCGCTGGGCGGGAACGCAATCGGTAAGGACCGACTGCTGCGCCTGTGGACGCTTCGCTGCGACCCCCTGGTCGACGCTTGCACGAAGCCACTGCCCAAATGGGCGGAGGCTATCTTTGCTGGCAGCCATGAGGAGCTCATGACTGCGGGGTGGCGCAGAGCTGTTGCGGCGGCCGCTGCCGCCAAGCCTGGGAGCAACCCCTGGAGACAGATAAAAGGACCTGCCTCAGCCGCCTGGGCCACTCTCCGTCTCCTCTCGTGGACGTGGCCTGCCCCTCATGTTGTCTCCGACCATCTCGGGCAGCAGTGGGAGTTGCGCAAAACGGCACCGCAGTGTCTCAAGAAGCTGTTCTGGTCCCGTCTTGAATTCGCGGTGATGACCTCCTGGGCGGCCTCCAGGGACCTCGGGATCACCCGTCCTTTCCTCGAGCCTATTCGGGCTCTACTTCGACGAAAGGCGAACCGATCGCCGCAGAGGCGATCGGCTATCCTGGCCTATATGGGCCGCGATTTCTGGACCCAAGAAAAAGTCTGGCGCGCGGGTTTCGGGGACGACAGGTCCTGTCAAGCCTGTGGCGCTGAAGTCGGATGCCAGCACCATCGTTTCTGTCGCTGCCCAGACCGAGGAGCAGCGAGAGCCACCGTCGCCGAGGATGAGGGCCTCCAAGGGATCGTGCATCGTGCTGAATCCTCCTCCTCGGACTCCCTCCTCTTCTCCCGTAGGCTTCACGAGCACCCCTTGGAGGACCCGCTGTCTGATTGGATTTCTGTCCTGGAGGAAGAAAATCCCGATTTTGTGAATCCCCCGCTGGTCTCAGGGTGGGCCTACTCCGACGGATCGGCCAGAGGCCCACCAGGGCTCAAGAGTTTCGGTTGGGGCTACGTCTTCCTGGACCAGGACGGGGGGGCTGTCAAGGCCATGCGGGGTACCCCCCCCCCCCAAGGCTGCGTAGCCTCGCCTCCGTCCTCCGTGCCGAATTGTATGGATTGCTCAAGCTGCTGGGTAGCGCTCACCCGCCTTTGAGGGTAGGGATCGACAATAGTTCAGTCATCCGAGGCCTCCGTAGGGGTCCCCGCTGGTGCTGCAGCCCTCGGAGGCCGCACGCCGACCTCTGGGGCAGGATCTGGGCCCTGCTCCAGGACAGCTTCAGCCAGGAAGGTGATTTCCAGGCCGCCAAGGTAAAAGCACACGCTCGCGGGCCAAATGATGACACGCACGAAAGCCGTCTCGATTTTCAAGGGAATCAATTGGCAGACAGCGAGGCCCGCCTTGGGGCCGACATGCAGGAGATCCCCCCGTGGAAGGCCCAGACCTGGACCACCCGCTCGGCGGAGGTCCAGGCGGTGCTGACGCTGGTGGCGGGGGTGACGGGGCTGACGGCGGATTTCGGGGATTCCACGGGGAGGTCTGCCGCGGGCTCCAGCGGAGCCCGCCGACGGCGGCAAGGGGCCGCCCGAGGGGGCCCGCGCTCACGTCCTCCTCTGGAGGAGGGGGGCGTGGCGATGCGTGACGTGTGGCCGCAAGGCCTTCTCCAGCAAGACCAGGCGCGCGTTGGCGCGCAGGCCCTGTCAGGGTAAGATGAGGGTGGATCGTCGTTGGGGAGTCGGGCTGGGGCGGGGGGAGGGGGAAGGAGACATCTCTCCCGCCCTCCGCGGTGCGGCCCTGGGGCACGAGCTGCACCGCGTGGGCCAGTATACCTTCTGCGATCGGTGCGGTGTCTTCTCGAGCGAGAGGGGGTGCAAGCTCCTGGGTGCCTGCGGTGGGGCCCCAGCGAACCCCACCGCAGGGTACCGCCTCTCGCTCCTGCGCCGAAGCAGAAATCCTTACGCAGTGAAGGTCTCCCTGGAGGCGGTACCGCGCTCCCTGGTACAGGAGGAGTGCGCCGCCTTCTGGGAGTGCCTCATGGACTGAACCAGGATAGAGGCGGGATGGCACCCCGTGGCGGGGTGCCCGCTTATCCTACTCTCTTGTGGCGAGCTGGGGCGGGGACCGCCAGGCATCGTTCTTGCAGCAAAAAACCTCATTCTCCTCCTCCTCCTCCTCCTCCTCCTCCTCCTCCTTCCTCCTCCTCCGCCTCCTCCTCCTGCATCCCTCCTCTTCCCCATCTCTCCTCCTCCCTCCTCCTCCTTCATCCTCCTGCGCATCCCCCCCCTCCTTCCCTCTTCCTCCTCCTCCGCCTTTCCTCCTCCTTCATCCCGCACCACCACACCACCACCACCACCACCACCACCAATCCTACCACCACACCATATCAATCATCATCATCATCATCATCATCAATAATCATCATCATCATCATCATCACCACCACCCATCATCACATCATCATAAATAATACATCATCATCAGCACTCGCATCATCATCATCATTCATCATCATCATCATTCATCATCATCATCATCATATCAGCATCATCATCACCATCACCATCATCATCATTATCATCAAATCATCATCGCCGTCATCGTCATCATCAGCATTAGCATCATCAGCATCCTCATCATCATCATGATCACCATCATCATCATCATCATCATCATCATCATCATCATCATCATCATCATCATCATCATCATCATCATCATCATCATAATCATCATCATAAGCATCATCATCATCATCATCATCAGCATCATCATCATCAGCATCTATCATAATCATCATCATCATCATCATCACCATCTATCCTCTGCCTCATCATCATCCTCATCTCATCATCATCATCTAATCATTCACATCATCATCATCAGCAGCAGCATCATCATCATCACCAGCCATCAGCCATCCCGCATCAAGCATCAGCATCAGCACAGCATCAGCAATCACATCATCATCAGCAATATCATACAGCATGCATCATATATCATATTCATCTCATCAATCATCATCAGCAGCATCAGCATCATCATCATCGTCGACATCATCATCATCATCATCATCATCATCATCATCATCATCATCATCATCATCATCATCCCCCTCCTCCTCCTCCTCCTCCTCCTCCTCCTCCTCCTCCTCCTCCTTGTTTCCCCCCCTCGATTGCTGCCGTCTCCTCCGCACGTTCGCGCCGCTCGCCCCGAGAGCAGGGTGGGCCCCCGCGGAGGGCTGCGGAGGCCTGCGGGCCCGCAGGCGGCGGCCCGGGGGCACACCTCGGCCACAGGGGGGGACGCAGGCCTGGGGTCAGGCGGAGGAAGACAGTATGTGCATACCCACACGGGCAGGCTGCGAGCCGGGCCGACCCCGGCGTTGGCCCACCTTCTCTGGGCAGTCCACCGACTGCCCTAATCATCCCTTCCTCCTCCTCCATAACGACTCCGCCCTCCGCCTACTGGCCAACGTACCTCCGCCTCTTCCTCCTCACGATCCTCCTCCTTCCTATTCCTCCTCATCCTCCTACTCCAATCCTCCTACGCCGTACTCCTCCGCAGCCTCCTCCTGTCACTCCGCCTCCTCTACTGCCTACAATCATGCGACCGCCTCCTACTCACCGATCCGACTCATAATCCTACATACTAAGCATACTCAAGTCCTACTGCCCCTAATCATCTCCGCCACCCCGAAACTCCGCCTCCTCCTCTCCCCTCCTCCTCCTCCTCCTCCTCCTCCTCCTCCTCCTCCTCCTCGCCTCCTCCAACTCCTCTGCGTGTCCTCCTAGGAGGCGCACGTCCGACCCGAACATGTGCGGTATGCCCATCTTGTAGCATGTCCTTTCCCGAGCGGTGCGGCCAGAAAGCGCCCGCCACGACACATGTACTAGATGATTTCTCGGTGCGCGCGTCGCCCCTGGGGGGGGGGCGACGCACACACAGTATTAGTATGCTGAGGTGGCGCCGACCTGACACCGCGGGGATCGTTCAACCTTGAACGATCGGACGTTCCATTGGAGGCCAGATCGTGCAACGATGGGCCGATTCTGGGCCACGGGCGGCGTTCAACCTGAAACGCCCGCGGTGGGGTCGCCGCTTGTCGGCAGGACGCGAACCTGCCGTACC
>CAUYUJ010020757.1:109787-134787 GCA_963575745.1 Prorocentrum cordatum | reverse complement strand
GCCCTCGCCGAAGGAAAAATGCACACGTCCGAGCGACGCCAGGACACTCGAGTCCCGAGCCACGCGAGGACCAGCCTGCAGTGGGCGAACCCGCGCGCGGCACCCTGGCGCGGACCCCAGGCCGCCGCGCGCGGAACCGGGCGGCAGACTTATAGTTGTAGTGCAAGATGATCTGTATAATGCTGATGATCGTTTTCCACCATTTTCCACATTTGTGTCCTACGCACCTCCGGGTGTATGACTTCTTGCTTGCTTGCTTGTTCCGAGCGATGCCAGGACCAATAAAGTACGCGAAGACCAACCTGCATCGGGCGAGCCCGCGCGCGGAGCCCCGGCCTTTCTGCGCAGCAGAGCCGCACAGCGCCACCAGGGGAAGGACGAGGAGGGAGGCAGAGGAGGGCGAGGAGGAGGAGGAAGGGGGAGAGGACCAGGAGGGGGGAGGGGAAGAGGAGGAAGAGGGAGGAGAGGAGGAAGGGAGAAGAGGAGGGAAGGGAGGGGAGGACGAGGAGGAAACGAGGGAGGGGAGGGCGAGGAGGAAACGAGGAGAGAGGAGGCGGAGGAGGAGGAGGAGGAGGAGGAGTGGGCGGCGCGGTGGCCACAGGCGACCACAGGCGCACGAAACGCCCCCCCCTGGAGGCCGCCGTCCGAGCCGACCGTCCGGCAGAGACGCCTGCGGGGCCGAGGCACACACGGTGCAGTCGGGCTCGGTTGGAGAGGGCACGCGAGTGGACGCAAGACCCTCCTCCTCCTCCTCCTCCTCCTCCTCCTCCTCCCTCCTCCTCCTCCTCCTCCTCCTCCTCCTCCTCCTCCTCCTCCTCCTCCTCCTCCTCCTCCTCCTCCTCCTCCTCCTCCTCCTCTCCTCCTCCTCCTCCTCCTCCTCCTCCTCCTCCTCCTCCTCCTCCTCCTCCTCCTCCTCCTCCTCCTCCTCCTCCTCCTCCTCCTCCTCCCTCCTCCTCCTCCTCCGCCTCCTCCCCTCCTCCTCCTCCTCCTCCTCCTCCTCCTCCTCCTCCTCCTCCCCTCCTCCTCCTCCTCCTCCTCCTCCTCCTCCTCCTCCTCCTCCTCCTCCTCCTCCTCCTCCTCCTCCTCCTCCTCCTCCTCCTCGATTGGAGAGGGCACGCGAGAGGACGCAAGACCCTTCCGCGGGCGACACTGCCACAGCAGGGGCATAAACAGTGACACGGACAGAAACACTCGGAAGTCCGTGAGGATCTCTCGGATCGGCGCTGGACCCCCCTCCCTAGCGCGCGCGGAGCGCGCCAGGGGCGGCGCCGGAGGCGCCGCCAGGGGGCCCCAGCGCCCATCCGAGAAATCCGCGCGGACCTCCGACTTTTTTATGTGTATGTCATTGTTCGTTCCACTACACAAGGATGTAGAAGGCACGGGTCTCCATAGACAGGACACGAGGGTACCCTTGACTTGGCGGGGTCGGCGTACTGATCAGGGCCGACAGCAGTGCCGGTACGTGTGGGTCGTGCCGAAGGCAGGGTGAGCAGCACGTACGCCTCACGTGATGAAGTTCACGTCGACGAGGCTCCCACTCCACCCCACCTCCCACTTGAACCTGGGTACTCCAGATTTCGTAATAAAGGGAGGGGGGTCTCATTTCGGGTGGGGTCTCTTCCAGGCAATCTTGGAGGGCCTGGGGGGGTCTGGGGACGATGTTTTGGAGGGTTCTCCCACGGGGGAGGTCTGAAATGGCTTGTCTTGGAGGGTCCAGACCCCCTCCCTTTTATTAAGAAATCTGGAGTAGCCTGGCGTCGCGCATCGCGCCCTGCGACGCACGACGGCGGTCATACCTGCGCTCTCGTCGGGCTCCCCTGGACAAGGGCAGCTCCGAAGCCCGGCCGAAGCGCGCGACGCTCGACTCTCTTCGCGCCCCTGGGGGGACCACTTGGCAAAACCACCTCCCTCCGCAAGGACGCGCAAAAGATCCTGCTGGGCGACGCGTTTGCATCCACGAGGCGCAGTAGCAGCACGACGCTGCTTCCAGCGAGCAGGAGAAGCACATGCGGAAAAGAGGGCAGGAAGACGCCACTGCCTGTGGCGCATGATGTCGGACTGGCCTGACTGAACTGGATCGAACCGCGGAACCCGATCGAATCGGAAACGGATCGGATCGCCAACGAATCGTCCTGAATCGAATCGGCATCGAATCGGATCGCCGCGCGCGGCTCCGACCAGCCCCAGACGATGCTGGTGAGAGGAACCGAATCGAATCGGACACAGATATGCGATGTCTTGATTTGTCCCAACCATCCTGGGGTGTTGGGTCCTCGTTTCAAAGGGGGAGCGCCCAACGTCAGGGCTGAATCTAAACGGTGTTGTTCGCTTTCGTTTCGTGTTCGTTTCCCTTCGCTTTTGTCTCGAATCCGCCTTTACCGCAAAACGAAGTCGAAACGAAAACGGCCCACGAATTCACCAAAGACACCGTTTAGGTCCAGCCCTGCCCCACGTTCCTTCCTTCATTCCTTCCTCCTCCCCCTCCTCTTTCCTCCCTTCCCTGCCTCTGCTCCTCCTCTTCCCAGGTCTTCATTTTGAAGAGACAGCGCCCCGCGTTCCTTCCCTCCTCCCTCCTTCCCTCCTCTCTCCTTCCTTCCCTGATCCCTCCTCCCCCTCCTTGCCTCTGCCGACACCCCTCACTTTGGCACGCCCCTCACACTTTTTGTAGCCCCATAGGGAGCTCCTCCAAAGGCCCAAGTGCCTCAACACGCATGCGTCGCCCCCACCCAATACAGCGCTTCGTGGCCCCAGAGGGAACTCCACCGAAGGCACCACTGGCGCAGCCCGCATGCGTCACCCACACCCATGTCGGCACACCCCTCACACGCTTCGTGGCCCCATAGGGAGCTCCACCGAAGGCACCATTGGCGCAGCACGAATGCGTCACCCACAACCGTTTCGGCACACCCCTCACACGCTTCGTGGCCCCATAGGGAGCTCCACCGAAGGCATCATTGACGCAGCCCGCATGCGTCACCCACACCCGTTTCGGCTCACCTCTAACACGCTTCGTGGCCCGACAGGGAGCTCCACCGAAGGCACCACTGGCGCATCCCGCATGCGTCACCCACACCCATGTCGGCACACCCCTCACACGCTTCGTGGCCCCATAGGGAGCTCCACCGAAGGCACCATTGGCGCAGCGCGAATGCGTCACCCACAACCATTTCGGCTCACCCCTCACACGCTTCGTGGCACCACAGGGAGCCCCACCGAAGGCACCGTTGGCGCAGCCCGCACGCACCCCTCACACGGTTCGTGGCCCCATACGGAGCTCCAACGAAGGCCCCAGAGGCATGGTTCGCATGGCGGCCCCGCCCCATTCTGGCGTACCACTCACATGGTTCGTGGCCCCATAGAAGGCTCCACCGAAGGCCCCAGTGGCAAAGTTCGCATGGCGGCCCCGCTTCATTTTGGCACACCCCTCACACGGTTCGTGGCCCCATAAGGAGCTCCACCGAAGGTCTTGGGCAATTTCTTTCACGCTCTGGGGGCTTTGGGGGGTCGTCTTGGGCTGTCTTTGGGCACTGTGGGGGCTCCCCGGGAGGCCGGGAAGCGTGGTACCGGGAGCGTGCTCGAGATGTGAGCGAGGTGGAGGACGTCCCGGGAGGGAGCCCGGCGTATTTGTTTATATTAAATATGTATACACACAGCGCAGTGTCAACAGTACAGTGTCAGAGATTAGCAGCGCAAAGCATCTCCTCTTAATGTCAGCAGCGCCTCAACTGCCAACAGCGTAGTGTCAACAGCGCAGTGTCATATATTAGAAGCGTACAATCTCTCCTCAGAATGCCAACAACGTAGTGTCAACAGCGTAATGTCAACCCACTCGGCGTTACGTAGTGTCAACAGCGTAATGTTAATTCACTCGGCGTTGCGTCGTGTCAACAGCGTAATGTTAATTCACTGGTAAAACCGTCAATTCACTGTTAAGAGATCCCTTGGGCACCGTACCACTTGCAGATGTGATCGATAATCCCAAGCCAACGAAAATCCGTGAAAGATCCCTTCTGAGACTTCCTCACCATTTATGACTCTGAAGCTTAAGAAATAGCAACAGTTTCACGGATTGAGGGCGGGTCGTTTTCAAACTGTGGCTCTCGCAGTAGTGCCGCGCTCCAAGAGGCCTCAGCGAGAATGCCAAAATCATTGTTTTTACCCAGGTTTTGGTCACATCTGGCCTGCTGGGGGGGGCACTGACTAAGATGACTCTCAGAGCGCCAGGAAATCCAAGATGACTTCCAAGATGGCTCAAGATGTCCCTAGATGCCTCAAGATGGCTCCCAAGATGCTCCAACAGGCCCCAAAAACGCTCCAAGATGGCTCCAAGTGGCCAAAGAGCTTCCCCAGGAGGCCCCGAAGAGGCCACAATCAGTCCAAAACTTTAGGAAAATCAATGTTTGTGGCTTTCTCCGTGTGGTCGCAAATGCCTCTTCGGCGTTCTTGGGGCGATCTTCGGGGCGTCTTCGGCCGTCTTGGAGCGTTGGAAACTCGAGAAAGCGAGAAAACGAAAAACATTGAAACCAAAACAACTGGAAATCAAGAATGTGGGCCTCTTCGGGCTCTCTCGGGACGCCTCTCGGAGCTATCTTGGGGCCTCTTGGATGCCTCTTGGGCTGTATATTGGCCGTGTTGGGCCCATCTGGGACCACATTAGGGCCATCTGGGCCGTCTTGAAGCGCTTTGGGGCTTCCCGCTCCCGCTCTGGAACCCAGCTTGGGCCTGTCATGGGGCTCTCTTGGGCCGTCTGAGGCTCCTCCCGGGCAATCTTCGGGCTCCCTGGGGCCGTCTTGGGGCTCTGTTGAGGGCCTCTTCGGCGGTCTTAGGGGGGTCTTGGGGTGCGTCGGCCGTCTTGGAGCGTCGGAAGGTCGAAAACGCAAGACACCGAAACACATAGAAAAAAAAACAAATTGAAAACAAAGATTTGGGACTCTTCGGGCTCTCTCGGGACGCCTCTCGGAGGTCTCTTGAGGCCTCTTGGAGGCCTCTTGGGCTGTGTATTTGCGATCTGGAGCCCATCTTGGGTCACGTTGGGGCTAGCTGGGCTGTCATGGAGGGGCTAGTCGAAGTCCCCCGGGGGCTTCTGGGAGCGTCTTGGAGCTTTCTGGGGCAACCTGGGGGCTCCACGGCCGCTCTGGGGTGCTCCGGGAGCGGTCTGGGAAACCCAGGTCCTCCCATGTCCCACCCCGGCCCCGGGCCCCGGGCGCCCGGGCCTCGTGCACGGATATACATATCTATATATATATATATATATATATATATATATATATATATATATATAGGTGTGTCTTATGTACACATATACACACATATATACACATACATACATATCTACACATACACACATTTACGTGTGTATATATATATATATATATACGTATACATATACGTATAGGCATACGAAAACCAAATGCCCACCCATCCACCAACCAAAAAACAGCAATAACTAATATGGTGATCTACAGGGGTATGCCCTAGGCAGCTCCTTGGCGAAGCTTATGAATCTTTGAATCTCCCCTGAGAGGGGGGTTACGCCTCCGCCCCCCCCACTGCTGAAGACTTCCCCTCCCCCCCGCCTGTCGCAATCTACTGGGGGCCCAACGGGCTTGCTTGGGTGCCCTTCGGGACCTCCTGGGGGCCTCTGAAGGCCTCTTGAGGGCCCGTGGGACATCAAGGCATCCTGGAGGCTTTTTCGGAAGGAGGGGGAGAACACTACAGTGAGGGCGCGGCCGCAAAAAGCCCTCGCCAGAAACCCAACCCTGGAAACCCGCGCGCGAGGTGCACCCGAGGGAAAAGCCCGAGCATCCTGAACGAATCAGCTTCTTGGACGGCCGCGGGAAGTCACCGCGCAGCGCGCGGAGCGAAGAAACCCGGGGTACCCCGACGAGAAGCATTTGGCCTCTTGCTGCGCGCCCCCACTGTTGACTACCTACCACACCACCCCAACCCAAGCCGAAGACCCGAATTTGACCCGAATTTCGGGTGGGGGGGGGGGGGTAAGGGTTCCACATGTGTTTTTTCGACGTTCCCCGACCCCCCCCCCACTGGAAATCGAGGGTAAATCTGAGCCTTCGGGTTGGGTTGGGGTGGTCTGGTGGGCGGTGACCTCTGCAGTGCCAACCGCACGCCGCCGTGGGGAAGCAGGCGGCGTGCCGCCGCGGAAGGAGCGCAGGGCGTCTCCGGGCAGAGAGCGGAGGAGCAGCACGCGGGCGGGCGTCCGGCGGCGGCGTGCCTCCGGCATCCCCCCGCCCTCTCCCGGAGAAGGGAGAGCAGGAGGAGGAAGGGAGGAGGAGTCAAGTCGGAGGCAGGAGGAAGGGGAAGGGGAGGAGGCAGGAGGCAGGAGGAGGAGGTAGGGAGGAGGAGGGAAGGAGGAGGAAGGGAGGAGGAGGAAGGCAGGAGGAAGGGGAAAGCAGGAGGAGGAAGGGAGGAGGAGTTCAGTCGGGCCTGTCCTCCTACAGGGGGAATCTCGGGGCGAGAGCTTCAACATGCTCGAGCAATGCTCTAAAAGTGCGCAAGCGTGGTCAAAACGCCGTCCTCGGACTAGACTTTACCTATTTTTGAAGATTCCCCCTGTAGAGGAGCAGGCCCGACGTCAAGGAAGAGGGGGCCTGCCCGCCGCCGTGCCAGGGTGCTTCGCGTCGCGCGGCTGCCAAGGAGCCCGTCGCGCCGCCTGCCCGCCCACTCGGAGGGCCCCTCGCTCCTCCCTGGAGGAGCAAAGCAGTGAATAAGCATATGCTTATCGCATGTCCGCGCCGATCAAAAGAAAAACGCGCGGTCATCCGAAAGCCGATGCGTGCGCAGCGTGGTCTTATTATTACCATTCCCCAAACAGTTTTTGCACTTAGGGGCTCTTGCTTCTGCTCTAATGAAACTGAACTGGTGTGGCGGTTTGGCGGCTATGTTGTCGCCGTCGCCGCCCCGTCGCCGTCTCGTCGACGCCCGTCGTCTGGGCCGGTGTCGCGGTCTGGTGGCGGCTATGTTGTCGCAGTCGTCGCCCAGTCGCCGCCTAATCGCCGCCCGTCGTCTGGGCTGGTGTGGCAGTCTGCCGGCTATGTTGTCGCCGTCGCCGCCCCGTCGCCGTCTCGTCGACGCCCGTCGTATGGGCCTGTGTGGCGCTCTGGCATGCCAAAATCAGTTGTTTGGTCGTTGTTGATCACAAACAAAAACTAGGGGGTTCGTACAGATTTCAAAATCGAGTGTCCAAAAAACATGGATCGATAACACAAGGTGTCGCAAGACGGGTTTAAAAACAGAAGCTTGCTTGCTCAAGGTCTTGCGAACACTTAAGGAAACAGCAGGTTGTTCAGACCTGTCAGAAAGTGCTACCAAACAGGCTTCGCGCGCGCATGTCGAAATCGTTAGGACGTCCTTTGCGCGCGTGCCGTCGCGAGAACCCTTCGCACAAAAATGTGGCGACGTTCTCGCGCGCGTCGCCGCGCGCGCATGCCGAGATCGGTGAGAAAAAACATTCGGTTTCGTAGCGATTGCAAAACCGAGTGACAACAACGAGAGCAGACAAAACATGGCTTCGCAACATCACTTTTCCAAACCGCGCGCGTTCGCGCTCGTGCGAAATCTTTTATATATATATGTATATATATATATATATATATATATATATATATATACACATACACATATATACACACATATACATATATCTATATATATACATACATATATATATGAATATATATATATATATATATATATTTGCGGGATTGTGTTGTTCAACATGCTCATACGATTCTGCCACACGGGCCTCCCGCACCACATGCCAAAATCATTCGCACGCCCTTGCGCGCGTGCTGGGGGTGGCACGACCCGCGTCGGTAATACCATGCGGGCCACTTTCGCGCGTCGGCCGCGCGCGCATGTCAAACTCTTTCCAAAACCTTCATCACCGACGCGAGGACGCCGTCATCGTCGTCGGCGTGATCAGCATCGGCATCCGCACTGGCCGCGCCGTCGTCGTTGCCAATATCGCCACCAATATCATCATCGTGTCTATCGTTGCCGGCGTTGCCATGATACCGCGCCCGCCCAGGTCGCCGACTCGCACTGAAGTGCCCGCTGGGATGTGCCTATCGGTCAGCGCCGCCGCGGCCGCGTCGGTCGCGCCAAACTAGCTGGCCGCTGCGCGCGGGTGCTTGGGTTGGCGCGGCCGCAGAGAGGCACCAGCCAACGCCAAGCATTCATCGCAATCGCCACCGCATGGGTTTTGACCAAATTGCGGATGGGTGGGTGGGATGTTTGCATGAACATGGAATGTGTCAACCCGTTTGCCAAAATCAAATGCACCACATAGAGTGCGCAACATAGGTGGCCAAACATGTACTGCAGCACATAGATTGCACTAAACAGACTACCCCACAACTGGCCATCGCTCGGACGTCCATTCCCTGTGTTTTTTCGGTTTCGTGCGTGGTTTTTCGCCAAATGATCAACGATGCTCCTCGATGGTCCTCGCCGAAGGAAAAATGCACACGTCCGAGCGATGTCAAGACAAAGACTGCACGACATACCTTGCATTAGAAGCAAGTTGACGACGATGACGACGACGACGACAAGCGACGACGACGACGACGACGACGACAACGGAGACGAGGACGACGAGGATGACGGGCCGCCGAGGGCCGTCGAGGGCACGCACGGCACGCCAAGGCGACCGGCCTCTGCGACAGAGGGAAATGGCGCGTCCACGGTGCAGTCGCAAGGGAGGCGTCTGGGGATCGGACCTCCTCCGCCTGCTCATTTGCCTCCCCCTCCTCATCCTCCACATCATCCTGCTCATCCTGCTCCTCCTCCGCCAACTGCCCTTTTTTTTTTCGCCCTAATCCGCCTCCGCCTCCGCCTCCGCCTACTCCTCCTCCTCCTCGTCCTCCGCTTCTTCCTCCTTTAGTCCATAACCATCATCATCATCATCATCATCATCATCATCATCATCATCATCATCATCATCAGCATCATCATCACCATCATCATCACCACAACCACCACGATCAGCATCATCATAATCAGAATCCTAATCACAATCAGAATCCGAATCAGCATCATCATCATCATCATCATCAACATCATCATCATCATCATCAGCATCAGCATCAGCATCAGCATCAGCATCAGCATCATCATCAATATAATCATCCTCATCCTCATCTTCATCCTCATCCTCATCCACATTATCATCGTCATCATCATCATGCCATCAGCATATTCATCATAATCAGCATCACCAGCAACATCGTCAGCATAAGCATCACCATCATGATCAATCATCAGCATCGGCATCATCTTCGGCATCAATATTGTCATGATCATCATCGTCATCATCATCAGCAGTATCCGCATAATCAGCATCATCAGCATCATACTCACCATCATCATCATCATCGTCATCGTCAACATCATCATCATCATCATCATCAGCAGCATCAGCATCGTTATCGTCATCGTCATCGTCATCATCAACATCAGAATCGTCGTCGTAGCCGTCGTCGTCGTCATCGTCATCGTCGTCACCACCATCATCATCATCATCATCATGATCAACATCGGCATCATCATCATCGTCAACATCATCATCATCATCATCATCATCATCATCATCATCATCATCATCATCATCATCATCATCATCGTCATCGCCATCGTCATCAGCATCATCATCGTCGTGGTCGCCGTCGTCGTCGCCGTCGTCATCGTCATCATCATCATCATCATCATCATTAGGACACTCCTCCCACAGCATTATCATCATCGTCATCAGCATCAGCAACATCATCATCAACATCATGATCATCATCATCATCATCATCACCACTAACATCATCAGCATCATCAGCATCATCATGAACGTCACCAGAATCATCACCAGCATCACCATCAGCATCACCATCAGCATCAGTATCATCATCAGCAGCATCATCATCGTCATCATCATCAGCATCATCATCATCCTCGTCAACTTCATCATCATCATCAGCATCCGCATCCTCGTCAGCAGAAGTATCAAGATAATCATCATCACCACCATCAGCGTCATCATCATCATCATCCGCAGCATTATCAAATTCGTCAACTTCATCATCACCACCATCAGCATCATCATCAGCATCATCAGCATCATCGGCACCATCACCATCGTCGTCATCGTCATCATTATCATCATCGTCATCGCCATGATCATCATCATCGTCGTGGCCATCAACAACATCATTATTACCATCATCGTCATCACGACTACACCATCACCATCACCACTATCATCAGTATGAGCATCATCAACGTCAGCATCATCAGCATTGTCAGTATGATCATGATCATCGCAATCACAATCAGCATCATCAGCATCAACAGCATCAGCAACATCATCATTATATATATATATATATCATAATCACCACCATCAGCATCATCAACAACATCGTCATGCGCATAGCCATCATCCTGATCTTCATCCTCATCCTCTTCCTCCTCCTCTTCATCATCATCAGCCCCATCATGATAATCGTCGCCGTCCATAGCCATTTTGGCTCAAGCGATTTTTACTCAAGCCATGTTGGTTCAAATTCTGGCTCGAAGGCCTGGGAGGCTACGCCGCCTACGGCAGCGCGCGATGGCGGGAGGGCCGCGGAGGTGAGACGGTCATTCGGCAGGAGCATGCTGGCCACGAGCCTGCCTGGGACAAGGGCTCCGAAGGGCTGGGTATGTTGGCAGGGCGAGGCTTGCTGGCCGCCTTCCTCGCCTTCACCTGGACTGGTCCCATCCTGGGGGTGGTGCTCCACCAGCGGGCGCAGGCGCAGGACTGGCCGCCGGGTGAGGCACCGCGGCAGGGCGAGCAGGTGCAGACGAGCGAGCTCGATGTGCTGCAGACCAGCCGGTTCAAGGACCAGGTCGCCGAGGGCTTCGACGCGCAGGGGGAGGGCGCGAGGCAGGCAAGCGGGGCCGAGCGCTGTCTCGGGCGCCCCGGAAGGGGACTGGCAGAGGGCGAGGCGCCCCGCAGCGTCGTTCGAGGACGCCACGGGTTTCGCGGTGCCGGCGGCCGCGGAGGTGCACGAAGGCGGCGGCGGCGGCGGCGGCGTCGAAAACACTGAAGGGGCGCGGGACGGAAGGGCGAGCGGGTGGTCGGGACGCAGGCGTCCGTCGACGGGGGCAGCCTCGGCGACGCGGCGGGCGGCAGCAAACGGGCGGCATCGGCAGCAGGGGATCCGAGCGCGCGCAGCTCGGAGACCGACGCGGAGGGCGCGCAGCGCGGCGAGAACGGCACGAGCGAGCAGGGGAGCTGCTTCGGCGAAGGGTCCGAGAAGAGCGAGACGGGGATCGGAGTGGGCAGCGTCGGCGAGGACTCCGAGGAGAGCGAAGAGGGCATGCGCGGCGACGACGACTTGGACGAGGGGTCCGAAGGAGTTCGAGGGAGTGGACGCGGCGCTGTGGGCGTTGTGCGAGGGCATGGCGGAACGCCTGGGCGTCGGCACGGGGTGCATGGCGGACGATGTCGACGGTTCCCTGCGGGAGGCGGCCCGCGCCATCGCGGAGCTGGCGACGGGGGGTGGCAACGACGAAGGCGATTGCGAGGAAGAGGGCGCGGCGCTAAGGGCGCTGCGCGAAGGCACGTCGGAGTTCCTTGGCCTAGACGCGAGGTGCTGGGCGGTCTAGGCCCACTGCTCCCCTGCGGGGGGCGGCCCGCGCCGCTGGTGGAGCTGGCGCGGGAAACGCACGAGGAAGCGAGGTGGCGAGGCTCGCGCTGAGGGGGGCCCGAGCCGAGGAGGCGAGCAGGAGGGGAGGAGGGGGAGGATGAGGAGGAGGAGGAGGAGGAGGAGGAGGAGGAGGAGGAGGAGGAGGGAGAGGAGGGAGGAGGAGGAGGAGGAGGTGGAGGAGGAGGAGGAGGAGGAGGAGAGGAGGAGGAGGAGGAGGAGGAGGAGGAGGAAGGAGGAGGAGGAGGAGGAGGAGGATAGAGGAGGAGGAGGAGGAGGAGGAGGAGGAGGAGGAGGAGGAGGAGGAGGAGGCGGAGGCGGAGGAGGAGGAGGAGGAGGAGGAGGAGGAGGAGGAGGAGGAAGGAGGAGGAGGAGGAGGAGGAGGAGGAGGAGGAGGAGGAGGAGGAGGAGGATGAGGAGGAGGAGGAGGAGGAGGAGGAGGAGGAGGAGGAGGAGGAGGAGGAGGAGGAGGAGGAGGAGGAGGAGGAGGAGGAGGAGGAGGAGGAGGAGAGGATAGGAGGAGGAGGAGGAGGAGGAGGAGGAGGAGGAGGAGGAGGAGGAGGAGGAGGAGGAGGAGGCGGGAGGAGGAGGAGGAGGAGGAGGAGGAGGAGGAGGAGGAGGAGAGGAGGAGGAGGAGGAGGAGGTGGAGGAGAAGGAGGAGGAGGAGGCGAGGAGGGAGGAGGAGGAGGAGGAGGAGGAGAGGAAGAGGAGGAGGAGGAGAGGAGGAGGGGAGGAGGAGGAGGAGGCGGAGGAGGAGGAGGAGGGGAGGAGGAGGAGGAGGAGGAAAGGAGGAGGAGGAGGAGGTGGAGGAGGAGGAGGAGGAGGAGGAGGCGAAGGAGGAGGAGGAGGAGGAGGAGGAGGAGGAGGAGGAGGAGGACGGGACGAGCGTAGGGGGAGTCGCCCATCCTTGCTCACCACTGGCCCAGCGCCCCCTCGGGCGGGGCAGCGGGCGGCGGCGGGGTTCCGATGGCCTCCGCCAGCTTCTCGGTCGAAATGGCGGCGTCCAGCGCAGCCGCATTTTCATCGCGCGGGGCGCATGCAGCAGCGGAGGAGGGCGTAGGCGAATGAGAAGCCGCACCCGCCAGGGCAGAGGAGCGGGGGGCGAGCGGGGAGCAGGCAGCGGGCAAAGCAGGAGGGCTCGACAGGAGCGACGGACAGGGGGAGGAGCAATGGAGTATGTCAGGCACGCCAGGCACAAGAAAATCAATGGCGGCGTGAGACTGGAACGAAGAACAGGAGGGGGAGCGGCGGAAATGGTCGGGCAGATCAGAAGACACGGGGCGGGTCGAGAGGACGCACCTGGACAGCGTCGAGCGGGCTGGGACAGAACGGGCACGAGCGGGGGGGGACAGGATAGGAAGGCACCAACTATACACCAACACCGATCCTGGACAGGATCACCCTGGGCCCAGGATCGGTGTATACGCCCTCCTGCCTTGCGCAAGAAGGCATATGCACCGATCCTGGGCCCAGGGTGATCCTGGGCCAGGATCGGTGTTGGTGTATAGCTGGTGCACTCCGACAGGAGGGGGCCATACTCCCCAGAGAGTCGCCCTCGCCATTGAACCACTGGTCGAGGTCGATGCAGGCGTAGAAATCGGAGCGCACGCAGCAATTGATGACGGCAAAGCAGAAGGCCCGCACGCTGCCACCGACGTCGACGGGCTGACGCCAGAAACTCCAGTGCGCGGCGACGCGTTGCCCGAACACGATAACGGGGCTCGCGGTTTGACGCCGGGGGCCAGCAGGCCATCATCGAGGCGCCCGCAAAGCGGCGACGGCGAGCCCGAACACGACAACGGGACTTGCATTATAACGCCTGCCGTGGGAGACACCACGACGGACCCAGCAGGAGAAGGCGACGGTGAGCCCGATCACGACAACGGGACTTGCGATCTAACGCCCATGCAAGCGCCCGACGAGGAAAGCGACTTGCATCCAGCAGGTGGCGACGGTGAGCCCGACGCCAACGACGGGACTCGCGTTCTAACTTAGCACGTCTGGGCAGAGGTTGGAGCAAGACTTTGACCTCTGCCAGGGAGGGCGCCCCCAACTCCTGGTCCGCTCGGCAACGGCATCGTCGGAGAGCACGCAATAGGTGCCAACAAGCAAACCGACAAAGACAAACCCGCAGGCCCCCCCCCCCCCCCGGGCCCCCAGCAGGAAGGACAAGGACGGGCCGTCGCGCGGTGCGCCACTCTCTGGATCCGAGAAGCTGGAGTCGGAAGTCGCGCCGGGGTCGGACGCAGATGAAATACGGCGGATGCGAGCGGAACCAATGAGCACCCTCGGCGGCGGGCCCCACTTCTGCAGCGACTGCGCAGGACTCGAGAAACGCAGAGATCACGCAGCAGCCGCCGCGAGCGAGGAAAGAATTCTGGGGGCTACGGTACCACCGCGCTCGTTGGTCACGTTAAAGATATGGCAAGCCACGAATCTCCCCAAACCTCTCGGGCCCGGGCCCCCCGAGGCCCAAACGTGCAGGGGGCGAGGCGGGGAGGCCCCGACCAAGCGCTCGACCCGTGGCGTGACGGAGCCGCGGGCGCACGAGGTAGCGCGCCAGCCGATAAGGCCGACTGCAACCGAAGCGACAACGAAGCAGGCCGTCGGGGTGCACAACGCGGGCTGACGTCAGCCAGCCGTTGGCCCAAGTCCCGATCGCTGCCATGGCTCAGTTCTGCGGGGGGAGGCGCATGGGCTCGCGAATCTCCCCCCAGTGGGCGCGAGTCATGAAGGGCTCGCAGTTGCACGGAATTCTGTTCAGGCAACGTTCGATGGCGCGGCTCAGCGCGAGCTCCTCTGCGAGAAAGCCCGAAATAGCGGCGGCAACAGCACGTCGGTGTCGATGGCGTCGGTCAGCGCAGGACAGCTCATCTACGAGGGAAGAGCGAGCGGCAACCATCCAGCCGTCGGAGGAGGGATAGAGCACGCCGTCGAGGTTCTCGACGAACGCAGGCGCCTTCCATAACCTGGGGCACATGCGCGCCCGCTAGGCGGCGGAGAGAGGAATGCCATCAAAATGACCGTCGGCGACTTCCAGTCGCCAGCCGATCGCCTTGGCCTTCATCAGGTCGAGGTAGGTCGGGGGGCCAGGGAAAGTGGCGGCAGCAGCTCTGAGTCGCGCAGCAGCGGCATGGGCGGCCCGCGAGGGCAGTCGCGGCCCAGCCCACCACTGAAGTTCAGGTACTGCTTCATTACTGATTATGCCGATCGGGCGCCTCAGGACCTGCGAGACGACGCCTCTCTCGAACGCGAGGAAGGATGGCGGCGTCGGAACAAACTGGGAAACGCAATAAATAAAAGAATGAACTCGGGCACGGCACAGAGAGGAATTGACGCTGCTTGCTGCGCCGGCACGGCTGAGCACGCGACTTCTCGCGCGAACTGCGGCGAGTGGGCCGCGCTGGCACCGTTCAACAGCGGCGCTAGGTCCGAGCCAGATGCCAAGATCCAACATAATCCTCCAATAACGAACTCAGCCCAGTCAGGAATTTAGGGGCCGAGGAAGACCCGAACTTCGCCGCGGAGAGCCTCGGAGACCGAGCCCACGAGGGAACCGCAGTGCATTTACTAATATTAATATAGAGCCCCGCGATCAGCTCCATGGTCTGGAGAACCTCAAGGACAATTTTAATAAGGGCAAACTCGAACAAGACCACTCAAAAATTGTCAGCGCGCGCTCGACCAAGCCCACCACCGCCATCCTCACGGTTCGCTTCCAGGCCCTGGAGCATCGGGGCAGAGGCAAGAGCACGCAGGGGGCCCGAGAGGCCACGTCCTTGAATGACCCCAGATCTCAGCCAGAAAACTTCCATCAGAGTGCCCCGGCCCACAATGACCCCTTGGGCGGCTTCACACAGGAACCCGATGAAAGAGAGGAGCGCTTCGCAGAGCCCCAGGGCCCCCAGGAGCTGCACGAGGAAGGACTGGGAGAGGCTGGGGAAGGCCTGGCCGCAGTCAAAGCCAAGCAGGATCGGGAACTTCCATCGAGCGAGAGGGCGTTGAGAGGCTGCGCTGCTCAAGGCGTCGAGTTCAAGAATAGCATATCCAAAGTTACGACCCGGAAGAAAGAAGAAGAAGAAGAAGAAGAAGAAGAAGAAGAAGAAGAAGAAGAAGAAGAAGCAGAAGGAGAAGAAGAAGAAGAAGACGACTTTCTTGAAGAGCGGGGGCAGCGGGACGGCAACCTGGAGATCCTGCGCAGATTGCAGATAGCGACCGAGGCACACTTGCGTCGCCGACTCAGCAGGGGGCTTCATCGAGAGGGTAGGTTCCCAGTAGTCGCGCAGTGCACGCTGGCGGCCTTCAGGGGATGACACGGGCCCGTCGGGGCCAGCAACCGACGCGAGCACCATGCGCTGCGACAGTGGGGCCCAAATCGAAGCTGTTCTTACCATAGAACGCAATCGAGATGACGAGCATGAACTTCTGGGGGCAGACGCAGAGGGCGATGGGGCAGCCGCAGCAGCAGCGATCTCTTTTTCCCAGGACAGCTTTGTGCACTCCTTCAGTCCACTGCTGAACGGTAGGCGCATGTCGTAGCGCCACAGACCGACCATCGACCAGCACGGCGTCTTGCGCGTGCACTGAGGCGTCGAGAAGCCGCAGAGCGAGTCCAACATCTCGTCGCCAGACCACTCTCGGAATACTGCGGGCAATAAGCTGGAGCGTCTCCGCCTCGCCCGGGGCCTGGGGGAAGAGAATGTCGCGGGTCTCCCTCGCAGCCTCCTTCAACGTGAACTTAGTGTGCTCGCTCGAAACAGGGGCGCCCGCGTGGGAATATCTCCGCCGCCGTCGCTCAGCACGTCCGGGAGGCGCTTCTTGAAGACAGGGCTCTGGAGAATGCGCCTCGGGATGGGGCGCTCCGCCCGCGGCCGCGCGGCACGTCGACGCTGCGCCGCGAGGACAGCGGCGCGGCCAGACACCAGCTTGGAGCTCAGATCCTTTGGCGAGTCGATCGCCCCAGTCGCGGCCGCCAGCTGGCGCGCCACCAAGCCCGCGGCTGAGCAGAAGAAGCGATCGATAGATCTCGCAGAATTGGTGCGTCTACACAAGTGAGTGGGAGAGCCCGAGCAGACCTCCATCAGGTCACCGAGCGCCCTGGCCCAGATCGGAGCATGCACTTCGCGATCGCGAGCGGCTTGGACCTTGGAGGATTCGGACCTGTAAAAAGTCAGCGCCCCGTCGGCGCTGAAGTTGAAGTCGCCGAGGACAGCGACGAAGAAAGACAGGGGGGCGAGGCGAGCCCGGCGGTTGGTACACCTGATTTGCTCACAGACTGCGGCGACCTCCCTCCTGGACAAGCCGCAGTTATGAACGTTGAAAATCACCATCTGCACCTCGCCGAGCACCATGTCAACGCGCAGCGCGCGCCCAGGAATCAGCTCCAACGCCGAACTGGAGCCTCTATCCGAAGCAAGAGGCGGCAGGAGAATGGCGACCCCACCAGCTCCTCGACCCCCGCGATCACAAAAGCTGCAATGGACAATCACATCAGAGCGGATCTTGCGCACAAGGTCGATCAACTGAGAACGGTCGCCGCGCGCTTCTTGCAGTCCCACAGTGCTGCCACCAGTCACACAGCGTCTTAGATAAACCAACTTCTCCTGGCCCTTGGCCCCACCGCATTGCAGCAGAACCCTAGCGTTCCAGGTCGTGAAATGCGAAACTGCGCCGCCTGCGGACGCAGGCGGCGAGAAGAGGCCCGCGAAGCCGCCAAAGACGCCACTGCGTCTGGGCCGCGGGAGTGGACAAAGCGGAGATGGCTTCGGCGAGAGGGCGACGCTCCAGGCCAAGCGCCGCGACGCCCGCTTCGCCCCAATGAACCGCGGGGGGCTCGTCGCCGGGGCGGGCCTCGACCTTGGGGGCGTCAATGAAACCAGCCGTGAGGGCGCCCCTCTCGCGATCGACGAACCATCGCTTCTGAGGGGTGGCGCCGCGGATCTTGCGGCGGAATATCTCCGCGCGGACCTGCTTGGGACTATTGTCGGGGCCGAGGTGCAGACGGGCTGGGTCGGCTCCTTGGACGGCGCAGCGAAACTCACTCCACTGGCCGTCCATCCGCAGGCATCCCAGGACACGCTGGGCGTTGCGGGAGGCCGCACCAACAGCACCCCCGAACGCGATCGAGAGCTTCTTGGCGGGGAAGGGGGGTGAGAGCGCGGACGTCGTAGTCATCCTCGCGGAAGTTGACCTCAGCGAGGAAGGCGCCAATCTCTTCGCGCACACCGCGGGGCCCAACCAACTTCGTAGCCACCACGATAACTTGGGACCGAACAGTCCCACGTCCGAAGCCAAGGGGGACGAATGGCTTCGCAGGGGCCGTTTTGTCGAGCTGCACTTGTTTGCGGATGTCTGGGATTTCTTAGTGCATAGCAACGATTTGCCCCTCATGCTCACCCAGGGTATGCCCCGATTCTGAAACGCTCTCGGTGGGTGCGTCCTGCTGCATCTGGAATATTCTGGCGAGCTGGCCGAGCTGGGGGCGATTCGCGGACATGATTTTCTGGCCGACAACCTGGACGTGCCCCGAAACCTGCTGGCGCAGCACGTCCAAGGTCTTGAGGATCGGGTCATTGGCGGCCTGGAGGGACGAAGTGACCGCAGCTTTGACCATGTCGTCGAAGCTGCCACGCAGCGAAGCGAGCCTCGATGTCGGCACGATAGTAGTCTGTGTTGAGATCGGGAGTCGCCCACGTCGTCGTCGGCGCCGATGTGGTCTACCTGTGGTTCAGCACGCTCAGGATGTGCAGCGCGAGCAGGGCCATCGCCACGAGGAGGAAACCGAGCCGCAGTTTGTGCCCACGGATCGGGAGGGGTACCTTCAGCTTCATCTGGGAGGGTGGGGAGGATGGCGCCCGCCTGCAGGATGCTGGCTTGCTGGCTATCGGGGGGGGCTGGCCCCCAGCAGGCGCCGCCGTCCAGGTAGCAAGGGCGCCAGGGTCCATCCCGCGATGTGAAGCAGGAGCAGGCGGACGACGATCAGCATCAGGACGGACATCCCAGCCGCTGGACCGCGTAGATCTTCCCGGACGTAGAATCTCCCCTGCCTTGGGGCGGAAGCGGCCGCGCCGTTCTGCATCCACGGCACTGTTGTCGCTGCGAGAGATCGAGCGAGCAGGCGAGGCACTGCGGCTGCCATCGGACATCTGGGAGGCGGGGTGTCAGGAGGGTTGAGAAGCCCTGGGTGCGAGGGACGTCGAGTGCAAGCGCTCTGGCACTGCCGCGGACTGGCGGTATCCGTTTGCCTCCCTGGGGGAACATGCATCTTCAGCAAAAATGGCTAAGGAGGAGGAGGAGGGAGGAGGGAGGAGGGAGGAGAGAGGAGGAGGCGGCGGGGGCGAAGGAGGCTGCCCTGCGAGGCAGGGCGGTCTGAGATGCCACAAGTGGTTCCCATGTCAAGCAGGAGCTGCCTTGGGCGGCCCGTGCGCATCGCGCGGGCGAGGTGCCCGCCGCAAGCCCACACTCGTGGCACCGTTCCTCCTCGTCCTCCTCCTCCTCCTCCTCCTCCTCCTCCTCCTCCTCCTCCTCCCCAGCATCATCAAAAATTATCATCCGCATCATCATCACCATCATCAGCACCACCACCACCACCACCACCATCCTCATCATAATCATCAACAGCAGCAGCAGCATCAGCATCAGCATCAGCATCAGCATCAGCATCAGCATCAGCATCAGCATCATCATATCATCGTCATCATCATCATCAGCATCATCATCATCATCATCATCATCATCATCATCATCATCATCAGCATCATCATCATCATCATCATCACCAGCATCACCAGCATCAGCAGCATCATCAGCATCATCACTAGCATCGTCATCAGCATCATCGGCATCGGCAGCAGCAGCAGCAGCATCAGCAGCATCAGCATCATCAGCATCACCATCACCAGCAGCAGCTTCATTTTCGTCATCATCATCAGCATCATCATCATCATCAGCATCATCATCAGCATCATCATCATCAGCATCATCATCATCATCATCATCAGTATCATCATCAGCAGCAGCAGAAGCACCAACATTACCATCATCAGCAGCAGCAGCATCAACATCACCATCATAAGCAGCAGCAGCATCTGCATCAACATCAGAATCCCTCCTCCTCCCCCTCCTCCTCCTCCTCCTCCTCCTCCTCCTCCCTCTTCTCCTTCTCATCCTCCTCCACGCGGCCCAACGCCGATCCAAGAAATCCGCGAGGAACTCCGAACGAGTATGCTCGTGCCGCTGTTTGCTTCGAGAACCAGTTGCCCTCACATCTCCTCCGCTCGTTCACAACTAAAGCCCATAGTAAGGATGCAAGGACCTTCGACGTCCCGTTTACCAGTCAGAGCTCCTTTGACGTCAACATCGGCTCAGGATGGGCCGAAGAAGCAAGGATGGAATGGTCGCTTTGATGAAGCAGCGCATCATTGCATGGATGTTGACTGTGCTCTCTTCCCTTTCCCCTCCGTGGGTGCTGGCCGTCGCAAGCATCAAGCGCTGTGCACCTTCCACTTGTTCTTGCCGCAGTGCTCGACGGTTATTCCTGTGACCCCAGTGGCTGCTAGCCCAATATCATGTCAGGTGCCCAGCGGGAATCAACATGGGGCGAGGGAAAAACGAGGTCCGAAGGAAGAGCGAAGAACTGGCGAACAATAGGAAAGACGATTATCGAAACTGCATGCGGGATCTGTGACTGGTATCGACTTGCCGTGACTTGAGACCAGCGCGGTAATGAAAAAGCATACAAGTGCCTGCACGCAAGCAGGGAGACATGCATGAAAGCAATCAAACGAGCAAGGAAGCATGACAAAAATGATGCAAACCATCACGCAAGAAATCACACAAGCAAGTAAGCGGACCAGATGCAAACCCATTGGTCAACCCATGTGATTAAGGCTGAGGGTCAGCACTGTGGAACCTATCCCCCTATGGGCACGCCGAAATGCAGAAAGATCAAAAGACTGAGGGGCAGGCTACACGCGAAAAGAGATCAAACTGGATCCGACACGAAATTTGTCCGCAATCCCGGCAGAGAGAGAAGTCTGCTACAGCGAGGCTCAGCAAGCGGCAGCAATATGACGGTGCCAGCGCCAAGACCATGCAAGGCAAATTCGCGCAAATGTGCGCCCATGTCAATGCGGGGATGCCAAGCGTTGCAGATTTCAGTGCCACAAGGTGGGAAAACGTGCAGCATGTCTACGTACTCAAATTAACTACCAGAATGCACCGGAGATGATTTGTGTTCGGGGTTCCGGGGAAGATAATACAGGTTTCCCAAGCAAGTCTCAACATAAAAAAACGTGACTACTAACTTGAACGCATGAAAAACGACCCCCGCTCCCCACATGCTGAACTTTAGACCAACTAGACCGCGCGCGCAGGGACCCCCCCGCGGCAGCCGGCAATGGCCTCCCTTACAGGGCGCCTACACATACGCTGACATATAAGATCCGTTGTTGTGGGGGCTGGGGCCGGTTTCCCACTGTCCATAACTTAAGAGAAGGGGAAGGGGCAGGAGGACGAGGATGAGAAAACAGGGCCTGCAAGGGAGCACCATCGAGACGTCCTCGCGGAGCTCGTCTGCCGCTCGGAGCATGCTGGCAATCAAAAAAAATCATACCTTGGGAGAAGTTCGCCCCAGGGAAACTAAAATTCGGCATCGCCGCCCCCCACCGCCGACCAAAAGTATCTTAGCTGGAGATCATCAACTCTACGGTCATGTTGCTCCCATCGCACTAAGGACGACATCCCGGAAATAATTTCGAGCACTCAGAAAAGTATCGAAAAAGTGTCGAACGAGTATCACCTCCCAGGGACCGACACGTGAAAGCCCTCCAGTTTCGGTACGTCCCTCGTGCTCAAAATTCTCTCTGCTGGTCAAGGCTAAAGTAGGTTGGAACACCATAACTCTACGGTGGTAAGTGGGTGTGCAGTATTATCTGGAGCGCGTGGTTACGCATGCATCCCTCATGCTGCATACACATGCGCGCAGGCATGCGCTGACAGAGCGACAACACAAGTGCCGACTGTGATCTGCCCATATGGGGAAGAGTAGGATCGGGCTTGAACAGCATTCAGACCTGAGGAAGGGAGGCATCGTCAAGAGCAGCGGGCCGCCGAAATTCCTGGCACAGCACTGATCCAACGTCTGAGGCTTCCATCGTTGCGCCTGTTGTTGGTCCGGATCCACTGGTTGAAGCGCGAGGCAATCTAGGGAAAACGCTCGCGCGCGCTTGCTCGTCAGTTTAGTTGCCTTTCCTACTCGGCACCGCTCTCCCTCGTCCACTCATAACTTCGCCCCACGTCTCACGATCCGGCTACCAAAACATGGTGGCCGAACATGTAACTACCCACTCAAAACCAGTCGACTTCCATAACACGCCCTCCAGAAGGTCCATACCGCTCAGTCTGGGGCTTCGTCAAGAAACGCGTGGGCCCAACGGCACGCCGACTCGCGTGACAATGGCGCTGCCTCGAGCTCACGAGCGGATTCGAATCCGCCACCGTGCCAAAAGCAGTGGCTGTAGCGAGCTGTGGCCTTCCGTCATAGAAGAAAACTTAGTATTCAGCCATGCCCACGTGGCGGATTCTGGACACCCTGGACCCAAAAACGTTGTCATCTCTTGGAAGGCAACTGTTTCCGTCCGCCGCCTTCCGCCAGCCTTCCGCTGGCTTCCGTCGGCGGAGGCGGCCTCGTTTTACGTCCGCCGCCCTTCCGCCACCTTCCGCCAAAGAAGGGGTGGCAGCTCCTTCGGCCCTCGAAGGCAAGGCAATTTCTGGGACGCATCGCGCAGTCCTTGCACTCAGAGCTCCGAGTTGCGATGGTGCATAGTGGCTGGCCCTGGCCCTGCTCGCCGCCGTCGGCCCTTGGCGCGTGGGCGCTCGATGCTTTGGTGCACTGCGGCTGGTGCCCCAGCGCCCCTTAATCGCGGTCGCCCGCTGGCGGAGAGGAAGAGGACCAGAAGGCGCATGCAACAGCTGTTCGAACGAGTGCACCTACCCAGGCTGAACGTGATTATGAAGAAGACAACGCCATACCGTATAGTCAGGATGCGCGATAAGGACGCAAGGGCCCCGGACGCCTTTGTCGAAGCTGTTCGCGCGGGGCGCGGGCAACGACAGTGGCCAAGGATGAACCGAGAAGGCTAGGATGCAAGGGTTCCATCCTCACAATGCGGGTTGACCGCAGCAGTGTCGATGATGGAAACAATGATGACGAAATTGTTACGCTGATGCCTCGTGCCGGGTACCCCGTGGATCCCTGCCTGCCGCAGTCGGCTGCTAGCGCCATGAGCACTGGTGCCCTCTTGGTTGGTGTACGTGGTGTGTGTTGTGTGTTCTGTGTATGTTGTGTGAGTGTGTTTTGTGCGTGTCGTGTGTTTTGTGTGTGTGTTGTGTAATGGGTGTTGTGTGGTGTGTATTGTGTGCGTTGTGTGTGTGCTGTCTGTATTGTGTTTTGTGTGTGTGTGTTGTGTGTGTGCGTGCGTTGTGTGTGTTGTGTGTGTCGTGCGTTTTGTGTGTTGTGTGTTGTGTGCGTTGTGTGTTGTGTGCGTGTGTGTCGTGTGTTGCGTGTTGTGTGATGTGTGTGTGTGTGTGCGCGTTGTGGGTTGTGTGTGTTGTGTGTTGTGTGCTGTGCGTTGTGTGTTGTGTGTTGTGTGCTGTGTGTTGTGTGTTGTGTGTTGTGTGTGTTGTGTGTTGTGTCTTGTGCATTGTGTGTTGTGTATTGTGTGTTGTGTGTGCGCGTGTTGTGTGCGCGCGTGTTGTATGTGAGTTGTGTGCTTGTGAGTGTGATGCGTGTGTTGTGTGTTGTGTGTTGTGTGTTGGGTGTTGTGTGCGTGTTGTGTGTGGTGTGTCTATTGTGGGTGTTGTGTGTGCTGTGTGTGTGTTGTGTGTTGTGTGTTGTGTACGTTGTGTACGTTGTGTGTTGTGTGTGGTGTGTGGTGTGTTGTGTGCTGTGTGCTGTGCGTTGTGTGTGGTGTGTGTTGTGTGTTGTGCGTGCGCGTTGTGAGTTGTGTGTTGTGCGTGTGTTGTGAGTTGTGTGTTGCTTGTGCAGTGTGTATCGTGTGTTGTGTGTTGTGGGCGTTGTGTGGTGAATGTGGTGAATGTTTTGTGTGTTGTGCGCGTTGTGTGATTCGCCGCGTGCGTTGCGCGGTGTGTGTGTTGTGCGTGCGTTGTGTGTCGCGTGTGTTGTGTGTTGTGGTGTGTGTGTATTGTGTGCGGTGTGCGCGTAGTGTTGTGCGTTGTGTGTTGTGTGTTGTGTGCGTTGTGTGTCTTGCGTGTGTTGAGTGGTGTGTGTGTTGTGTGTTGTGTGTTTTGTGTGTTGTGTATTGCGTGTGTTGTGTGTTGTGTGTTAAGTGCGTTGTGTGTGCCGTGTGTGTTGTGCGCGTTGTGTGTTGTGCGTGCGGTGTTTTGTGTTGTGTGTCCTGAAGGTGTTGCGTGTGTTCTGTGGTGTGTGCGTTGTGTGTTGCGTGTGTTGCGTGATGCACGTGCTGTGCGTTGTGTGTTGTTTGTTGTGAGTGTGATGCGTGTGTTGTGTGTTGGGTGCTGTGTGTTGTGCGCGCGCGTTGCGTGCGTTTGTGTTGCGCGTGTGCTGTGTTCGTTGTGCGCGTTGTGTGTTGCGCGCGTTGCGCGTGGCGTGCGGTGGTTTGTTGTGTGCGTTGTGTGTGTTGTGCGTGTTGTGCGGTGTGTGTGTGTGTGTCTGCGTTGTGCGCGCTGCGTGTGATGCGTGCGTTGCGTGCGTATTGTGTGCGTTGCGTTGTGTGTTGAATGTGTTGCGTGTGCTGTGCGCGCTGTGTGCTGTGTGTGCTGTGTATTGTGTGTGTGGCGCGTGCGTTGCGTGAGTTGCATGGGCGTTGTGTGTTGTGCGTGGTGTGCGCGTGTTGCTTCTTGTGTGTGTTGTGTGTGCTGTGCGTTGTGCGCGTTGTGTGTGTTGTGTGTTGTGCGTGTATTGTGCGTTGTGGGCTTGTTGTGCGTGCGTTGTGTTGCGCGTGTGTTGTGGGTAGCGTGTGCTGCGTGCGTTGGGTGTTTTGCGTTGTGCGTTGTGCGTGCTGTGTGTGGTGTGTGCGTGCTGTGCGTTGCGTCTGTTGTGCGTGCGTCGTATGTGTTACGCGTGTTGTGCGTGCGGTGCCTGTGCTGTGTGTTGCGCGTCTGGTGTGATCGCCTTATGTGATGTGTGCGAGTTGTGCGCGGCGTGTGTAAGCTGTGCGCTGTGCGTGGCGCGCGTTGCGCCTGCGTCGTGCGTTGTGCGTTGCGCGTGCACGGTGTATTGTGCGCGCGTGTTGCGTGCAGTGTGTTGTGTGTGCTGTGTGCTC
>CAUYUJ010020757.1:89787-102287 GCA_963575745.1 Prorocentrum cordatum | reverse complement strand
GAGACGCCCCCGAGACGATCCGAGGGGCCTTGAGTCGCCGAAAGATCGTACCAAGACGCCCAAGATGGCCTCCAGACGGCCGAAGACGCCGCCAAGAAACCGCGGGGAGCCCCAAGAGGCCCTCCAAGAGCCTGGACAAGCAAAAACCTCCCAGGCATTCGTCACCCCAGGGCCTCCTGGAACGCCCCGGCGCCCAATGAATTGGCGAGCTAGAAACGTGCGCCGAGCCAAAGCGGGAGCGCAACTTTGAGAAAATGTCGCTCGGCGCCCAAGCGGGAAGGTCATTTCATTCACTTCGAGCGGGGGGGGAGGGGGGTGTGCCGCGCCCAATTCTTGCCATGCACTTTTGCGGGGTGGACGACAAGAACAGCTATGTGGGCAGGGAAAATCAGCATGGCATTGCTTCTGACAAGTAAGGTGGCCCCTCCCGCCTTGGGGTTGCCCCAGAAGTCCGCGCGCGCTGTGCGCCGCGCCCCATTCCTGCCACGCATTTCGCATCGTCGAGGACAAGACAGGCCATGATGAAAGGAAAAACGGCAACTCGGTATTGCTGTTTTACAATCAGGATGGGAGGGCCCGCGGCCCGCATGGACGTCCGCGCGCGATGTGCGCCGCGTCCCATTCCTGCCACATATTTCGCACCGTCGGCGACAAGGGAGGCCATCTGAGAAGAAAAACTGAAACTTTGTATGGATATTTTGCAGTCAGGATGGGCGGGCCCGGATTGACGGCCGCGCGCGCGATGTGCGCCGCGTCCCATATGTGCGCCGCGTCCCACTGCTGCCACATACTTCGCACCGTCGGCGACAAGGCAGGCCATGCTGAGATGAAAAAACGAAGACGTTGTATTGATTTTTACAGTCAGGATGGGCGGGCCCAGATTGACTGCCGCGCGCGATGTGCGCCGCGTCCCATTCCTGCCACGCTTGTCGCATCGTCGACGACAAGAAAGACGATGTTGAGAAGAAAAACGGCCACTTTGTATTGATTTTTTTCAGTCCGAATGGGAGTTCCCCGATTGGGTCGCTATCGGCCAGAATACGACGTAGGTAGGGGTATATTCTAATAAGGAACAAGGATGGGGGTGGGTGTGGGTGTGGGTGTGGGTGTGGGTGTGGGTGTGTGTATGTGTCTGTGTGTATGTGTGTATGTGTGTATGTGTGTATGTGTGTATGTTTGTATGTGTGTGTTGCGTGTGTTGTGTGTTTTGTGTGTTTTTTGTGTGTGTGTTGTGTGTGTGTTTTGTGTATTGTGTGTGTTGTGTATGTGCGTTTTGTGTGTTTTGTGTGTGCTGTGTGTGCGTTGTGTGTGTTTTGTGTGGTGTGTGTGTGTGTGTGTGTGTGAGTTGTGTGTGTGATTTGTGTGTGTGTGTTTTGTGTGTGTGTGTGTGTTGTTGTGTGTGTTTTGAGTGTGTGTGTGTGTTTTGTGTGTGTGTGTGTGTTGTGTGTGTGTTGTGTGTATGTTAAGTTGTGTGTTGTCTGTGTCTTGTGTGTGGTTTGTGTGTGTGTGCGTTTTGAGTGCTTTGCGTGTGTTCTGTGTGTTTTGTGTGTGTTGTGTTATGTAGTGTGTGTGTTTTGTGTGTTTTGTGTGTGTTGTGTGTGTTGTGTGTTGTGTGTGTTGTGTGTGTTGTGTGTGTTGTGTGTTGTGTGTGTGTTGTGTGTGTTGTGTGTGTTGTGTGTGTGTTTTGTGTGGCGTGTGTGGTTTGTGTGTGTTGTGTGTGGCTTGTGTGTGTTTTGTGTGTGTGTGTGTGTTTTGTGTGTGTTGTATGTGTGTTGTATGTGTGTTGTGTGTGTGTGTTGTGTGTGTTGTGTGTGTTGTGTGCGTGTTGTGTGTGTGCGGTCTGTGTGTGTTGTGTGTGTGTGTTGTGTGTGTGTTCTCTGCGTGTGTTTTGTGCGTGTGTTGTGTCTTTTGTTTGTGTTTTGTGTGTGGTTTGTGCGTGTTCTGTGGGTGTTTTGTGAGTGTTGTGTGTGTTTTGTGCGTGTGCGTGTTTTGTGTGTGGGTGGGTATGTTGTGTGTGTTGTGTGTTGTGTGTGCGTCTTGTGTGTGTTGTGTGTTGTGTGGTGTGTGTTGTGTGTGCTGTGTGTTGTGTGCTGTGTGTTGTGTGTGTTGTGTGAATTGTGTGTGGTTTGTGTGGTGTGTGTGGTTTGTGTGTGTTGTGTGTTGTGTGTGTGTGTTTGGTGTGTTGTGTGTGTGGTTTGTGAGTGGTTGGTGTGTGTGTTTTGTGTGTTGTTTGTGTGGTTTGTGTGTTTTGTGCGTGTGTGTTTTATGTGTGTTGTGCGTGTGTTGCGTGTGTGTGTGTGTTTTGTGTGCGTTTTGTGTGTGTGTCTTGTGTGTGTGTTGTGTGTGTGTTGTGTGTGGCGTGTGTTGTGTGTAGTATGTGGTGTGTGTGTGGTGTGTGGTGTGTGCTTTGTGTGTGGCGTGCGTGTGTTGTGTGTGTTGTGTGTGTTGTGTGTGCGTGTTGTGTCTGTGATGTGTGTGTGTTGTGTGGGTTGTGTGTGTTGTGTGTGTTGTGTGTGTTGTGTGTGTTGTGTGGTGTGTGTGTTGTGTGTGTTGTGTGTTGCGTGTGTGTTGTGTGTTGTGTGGGTGTGGTGTGTGTTGTGTGCTGTGTGTTGTGTGTTGTGTGTTGTGTGTTGTGTGTTGTGTGTTGTGTGCTGTGTGGTGCGTGGTGTGTGGTGTGTGTTGTGTTGTGTGTTGTGTGCTGTGTATTGTGCGCTGTGTGTTGTGTGTTGTGTGTTGTGTGGTGTGTGTTGTGTGTTGTGTGTTGTGTGTTAGATGTTGTGTGTTGTGTGGTGTGTGCTGTGTGCTGTGTTGTGTGGTGTGTGTTGTGTGTTGTGTGTTGTGTGTTGTGTGCTGTGTGTTGTGTGTTGTGTGGTGTGTGGTGTGTGGTGTGTGTTGTGTGTTGTGTGGTATGTGCTGTGTGCTGTGTGTTGTGTGTTGTGTGTTGTGTGTTGTGTGTTGTGTGTTGTGTGTTGTGTGTGGTGTGGTGTGTGGTGTGTGGTGTGTGTGCGCGTGCGCGTGCGCGTGCGCGTGCGCGTGCACGTGCGCGTGCACATGCGCGTGTGCGCGTGCGTGAGCGTGTGCGTGTGCGTGTGCGTGTGCGTGTGCGTGGGCGCGTGCGTGTGCGCGTGCGTGCGCGTGCGCGTGCGCGTGCGCGTGCGTGCGCGCGTGCGCGCGCGCGTGCGCGTGCGCGTGCGCGTGCGCGTGCGCGTGCGCGTGCGCGTGCGCGTGCGCAGGCGCGTGCGCGTGCGCGTGCGCGTGCGCGTGCGCGTGTGCCCGTGTGCGTGTGTGTGTGCGTGTTTGTGCGTGCGTGTGTGCGTGCGTGCGCGCGTGCGTCGTGTGTGTGTGTGTGCGTGCGTGCGTGCGTGCTGGGCGTGTGCGTGCGTGTTGCGTGTGCGTGGTGGCGTGTGCGTTGTGTGCGTGTGCGTGTGGTGTGCGTGTGTGTGCGTGTGCGTGGTGTGCGTGTGCGAGTGCGTGCGCGTGTGCGTGTGCGTGTGCGTGTGCGTGTGCGTGTGCGGTAGTGCGTGTGCTGTGTGTCGTGTGCGTGTGCGTGTGCGGTGTGCGTGTGCGTGTGCGTGTGAGTGTGCGTGTGCTGTTGCTTGCGCGTGTCGTGCGTGCGTTGCGTGTGCGTGCGTGCGCGCGCGTGCTGTGCGTGTGTGTGTTGTGTGTGTCTGTGTGCGTGCGTGCGTGCGCGCGTGCGTGTAAGCGTGCGCGCGTGCGTGCGTGCGTGCGTGTGAACCTTCGTGCGTGCGTGCGTGCGTGCGTGTGTGCGTGTGTGCGTGTGTGCGTGTGTGTGTGCGTGCGTGCGTGCGTGCGTGTGCGTGTTGCGAGCGTGAGTGCATGCGTGCGTGCGTGTGTGTGTGCGTGTGTGTGTGCGTGCATGCGTGCGTGCGTGTGCGTGTGCGTGCGTGCGCGTGCGTGCGTGGGTGTGCGTGTGTGTGTATGTGTGTTGTGCTGTGTGTTGTGTCTTGTGTTGTGTGTGCTGTCTGTTGTGTGTTGTATATTGTGTGTGTTGTGTGTTGCGTGTGCTGTGTGTTGTGTGTTGTGTGTTGTGTGCTGTGTGTGTGTTGTGTGTTGTGTGGTGTGTTGTGTGTTGTGTGGTGTGTTGTGTATTGTTTGTTGTGTGTGTTGTGTGTTTTGTGCGTGTGTGTTTTTTGCTCGATGGTCCAGGATGGTCCTCGATGGTTCTCGCCGAGAAAAACATGCACACGTCCGAGCGATGCCAAGTCAGGTGACCCGCCCGGCGCACGAGGCGACCACGAGGCGCCCACGGGCACCCACGGGCGGGGCACACGGTGAAGCCTCGGCCGAACCACCAAGCGCAAGCATCGGGTCTCTTGGGAGGCCTCTCTGCGGCCTCTCGGCGGCATTTCTGGGGGCCTCCGGGGGGCCTCCGGGGGGCCTTTTGCGCCTCCGGGGGGCCTTCTGAGGGCCTCTCGAGGTCCTGCTGGCGGTCTCGGGGGCCATGTTTCGGAGAAGGGTTCGACATGTCAGTTCGGATTCCCCCTCTTCGGGCCCTCTTCGGAGCGAACAACTGCCAGATGTTTGCGCGCGCAGTCGCGAAAAAATCTAGAGAACCATTCGTGCTTGGCCACACTGCAAGTGATGAAACAATGCAGGCCACGCGCGCGCAACTCGCGAACATTCGAAACTCATCGCATACCAGCTGACTCCGTCGAACGATACCATTCAGGCCACAAGATCGCGACTCTGCGCGCACCTGTCGGAGTCATTCCAACACAATTGGGTTCTTAAGTGTGTCGACATATCTTGCTTCCAAGGCAAAGGAAACCCAGTGCTTGTTCAATACTACTAAAGCCAGCGAGTTCTGAAGTTCTGAGCGCACGCATTCTTCTTCCCCTCATCAACTCAATCATTACCATCAGCGTCAACAGCTGCAAGTCGCCATTCGTAATCGTCTGCATCAGCAGGATGCTATCATCTTCATCGTAATCGTCGGTGTCGTCGGGCATCAGTGAATATCGCAAGCACTAAATGTTGACTGTAACAATTGCTCCAACGGGCCCGCCCTAACCCTCCCCTGCTCTCATGACCGCGTCTCGAGGGCACCCTCCCCGCTCGTCATGGATCAGACTCCCGATACCGATCGACAAAGCAGCTGCTGGCCGGCCAGATTCTGAATACATGGTAAGCCTGACGCTCGATCATCACTATGCTGCGATAGCATCGTGGAGATCGATGACGCATTTATGGCGTGTGGATCGAGCCAAGCGACTGCAACGAACACAATCACTCCGCGCCGTATGGCGATGCCGCTCCGTCTTCGACAGGACGAGCACGGGGGACGAGAAGAGGGGCGGGAAGATCGAGGAGAGCGGCCCCGGGGGGGCCGAGAGGAGCTGGGCAGAAGGGGAGAGGGGGCCGGAAGGGCTCGGGCCCGGCGGGGAGGAGGCGCGCGGAGAGGACGGGGCAGAGGCCACGGCGACGCCAAGGAGGAGGGCGACGCGCGCGGTCGTCCTCGCGCCCCCGCGCCCTCGCGAGGCCTCCTTGGAGGAGGGCAGCCCTCGGGCCCGGGCCGCCGTGCGAAAAAAACGCGATCCTTACCAGCCTCGAGCTTATCCCTATCCCTAAGACTGACACGCCAGAAGGCGATGACAATCTTAGGGATGCGCCCTCAAAAAATGAGGGAATCCCTAAGATTGGCATTGTGATGAGGCGATGCCCAGCTTAGGGATAGGGATATGTTCCAGGCTGGTAAGATCCACCTCGCGCCCCTGAGAGATGGCCCACGTACTCGGCGCCTTCCGGAAGGCCTGACTCGCGTGAGGAATCCCCGAGCCTGACCCCTCGACATCGCTCGAACGTCCACTCCCTGTGTTTTTGTTCGGTCTCGTGCGTGGTCCTTTCGCCAAATGATCAAGGATGCTCCTCGGTGGTCCTCGCCGAGGGAAGAATGCACACGTCCGAGCGATGCCAAGCCAGGGGAGTCGACGTGTGATGTCCACCCGCAGCATTGCGATTGTCAGCGGGGGGAGCAAGCAGAGAGGGCACAGGAGGAACTGGCGAAGAGAGCTCGGCCACGCCAGCCTTGCTGGCCACTGCCCCGCCGTCGCACACGCCGCCGCTCTCAGAAACATGGTTGCGCACAATGTCCTATGGACGGGAGACACACCAGCAAAGAAAACGGCGCAACGAATGCGGTCGCGAGCAGTCGGCCCACACGCTCGAGCGCATGCAAGCACACGTGCACCAACACACACTCAGTCCTGCGAGCGTACATTCACATGCGCACCTGCGCGTACGCGCATTCGCACATGCGTATGCGCACTCATGATAGGACAGACTAAACACTTATTGCTACCAAAACCCATGGTATAGATAACACACGCGCAAGCCACGTTTCGACGCAGAGCGCACTTCACACGTGCTGAAAGACAAGTGGCGAACGCCAACGGTTGGCAACAAACGACAAACGAAGGTAGACAACAAACAACCCTGAAAGCGATGGAACGTGAACGGACACCAGGAATTCCTGGCACGTCGGGGGTATGGTTAGACGGCGACGAAGCCTGTGTACCTGTTCAACACGGGCAACGCAGCACGAACAACTAACCGAGGGCTGCGGGTAACATTATGGACAGCGCGTCCGCCTACCGTGTGGAAACCGCCACAATACACATAGATTGCGATCCTGACTGCGAAATCGATGCTGGCAGAGATGCCACTGTGACGGAAGGAGAACAAGTGTGCCATGGCAAACTGCACCAGCGGTGGCGACGGTGCGAGATCATTCAATGCTGAGGACTGAGGACTCGAATCAAATGATAGGCCGAATGGATATGGTGGGCAGTGCAGAAAAGAGGAGCTGGCAGTGTATGATGAATCGGAATGGTGCCAATGAACGAAGACCAATCAAGTCCCCTAGCTCTTTTTCTCTTTTTCTTCTAAGTGCGCTGCCTTTGCTTGCCGCCTGACGCCCGCATGTGAATGGGCACTGGCGAGAGGAGTGGTAACGCGTACGCCGCACGCGACTCGGCAGTACACCGCGGAAATCGTTTCGCCTTGCGAGATCGCGGCTGCTCAATAGCGTAGATCATTCGATGTCGACCGATTCTGGGTCGCTGACGCTGTTCACCCATGAACGGCCGCGCTGGGGTCGCCAGCGCTTCGGCACGCCACGAACTTGCCGCACACACGGGAGCACGGCGACAGCTCCGCATCCGCAAGAGGAGGAGGAGGAGGAGGAGGAGGAGGAGGAGGAAGAAGAGAAGGAGGCGGAGGAGGAGGAGGAGGGGGAGGGGGACAAGCTAGGTGCGCTCGCGTCATATCTGACATCCTACCCCTCCCTCCCATCCCTTACCATGGCGTAGATCCCCTCTCTACTCGCACAGTCGGATGTCGAGCAGGGCAATGATCCCGAAAGGGTACGCGATGCATTGTAGAGCACGGCATGGCATGGCGTAGAAGAGCACCGCAAAGCGTAGTATGTCACAGCATGGCGTGGCGTGGCGTAGTGAAGAATTGCATCACACAGCTTTGCAACGCAAAGCATGGCATCGCACAGCGGCCCCGAACATAACATTGCATAGCATGGCGTTGAAGATCAAAGCGTAGCATGGCATAGCACGACGTGGCACTGAAGCACTGCATATCACAGCTTCAGCTGAAGGCATGGCATCGCGCAGCGGAACGCAACCTAGCATTGCATTGCATGCCGTGGCATGACACTGGAAATGACGCCAGCGCTGCAGCGGGAGCACGATTCGGAACGAGCGGAAGCACGGAAATGAGGCCAGCGCTGCAGCGGGAGCACGATTCGGAACGAGCGGCGGGGCCCGAAAATGAGGCCAGCGCTGCAGCGAGAGCAGCATTTTGACAAACAAATGCAGGCGAAAACCCAACTCTGGGGAATCCTGTGTAAAAAACCATACGCGGGGGGGGGGCGAACACTCCAACCATCATCAGGGGAAGGAGGAGAGTAGTATTCATATTGAGTAATTATGGAGGGGGGAGCAGGGAGGAGGGAGGAGGGCGGAAGGGAGGGAGGAGGGGGGGGGAGGGGAGGGAGGGAGGGAGGGAGGGAGGGAGGGAGGGAGGCGAGGGAGGGAGAGGAGGAGGAGGGAGGAGGAGGAGGAGGAGGAGGAGGAGGAGGGAGGAGGAGGAGGAGGAGGAGGAGGAGGAGAGGAAGGAGGGGAGGAGGAGGAGGAAAGAGGAGGAGGAGGAGGAGGGAGGAGGGAGGAGGAGAGGAGGAGGAGGAGGAGGAGGAGGAGGAGGAGGAGGAGGAGGAGGAAGGAGGAGGAGGAGGAGGAGGAGGAGGGAGGAGGAGGAGGAGGACACACACCAGGAATCTCCGAGAGCCGGCGGGTCTGGCCGGTGCCGCGGGCGCCCAACGGCCGCGCAACGGGCGCTCCGAGCACGCGCCCAGGGAGGCTCTGGAGCGAGGCGTGCTCGCCCGGGGCCTGCCCGAGTCTGCAGTCATCGGCCTGACCCAAGGAACGATAAATAGGAACGAAGCCCCTTTTTTTATCCTAAGGGATAACGCATAAGGAACGATAAATGCCAAATAACGCATAAGGAACTGCAAATAACGCATGCAAACCTAAGGAACGACCGAGCCCCTTTTGAAAAGTAAGTGTTCCTTATTCAAGCCGCCCACGGTAACCTCCCCTGGCCATCGCTCGGGCGTCTATTCCCTGTGCTTTTTTTCGGTTTCGTGCGCGGTTGTTTCGCCAAACGATCAAGGGTGCTCCTCGATGGTCCTCGCCGAAGGAACAAAATGCACACGTCCGAGCGATGCCAAGTCCCAGGTCTCGATGACGGCGCTCGGGAGCCTCTCGAGCGGGGCAGGCTCTCCTCATCCCACTCCTGCCCGAGTCCTGCCTTCCAGGGCTGAGCGACGGCGTCCGGGGGCCCCTCGAGTGGGCACTCTAGAAACCTCATCCTGAGCCTGCCTGAATCTACCCTCCCAGGGCTGAACGACGGCGTCTGGGAGCCCCTCCCCTCGTGTAGGCACTCCAACCTCATCCTGAGCCCGCCTAAGTATACAGTCGGACCTAGGCCAGAAGACCATCCTCCGAGAACATGGGACCCTCCGTCGGCCAAAACACAGAACATCCAAGGGTATCCTCCAGAGGATTCACAAGAACATCCAACGGACACGAAGAGCAGTAGGGTGCACCCTCCCCGAACCGACTTCGATCCTATACCTCGGCCCGACTGTAAGCCTGCCTACCCATAGCCTCCCAGGGCCGAACGACCTCGTCCTAGAGCCTCTCGAGCGGGGCAGCCGATCCTCGGCCCGGGCCTGCCCGAGTCCAGCCTCCCGAGGCCGAGCGACGCCGCTCGGGAGCACCCCTCGAGTCGGGCCGCCGCCGCGCTTGCCATCGGGCGACGTCGGGGGAGCGGAGGGACGGCACCCCACGACCCGAGAGCCGTGAGGAGGCTCTAGGAGACCGCCCCACAAGAGCGAGGCGGGCCACCGTCACCGTCGCGCCCGCTTCGGGCGACGTCGGGGAGCGGGGGGAGGAGGGAGGAGGGAGGAGGGAGGAGGGAGAAGGGAGGAGGGAGGTGAGAGCAGGGAGGAGGAGGAGGAGGAGGAGGAGGAGGAGGAGGAGGAGGAGGAGGAGGAGGAGGAGGAGGAGAAGGAGGGAAGAGGAGGAGGAGGGGAGGAGGAGGAGGGGGAGGGAGGGGGAGGAGGGAGGAAAAGGAGGGAGGAGGGGGAGGAGGGAGGAGGGAGGAGGGAGGAGGGAGGAGGGAGGAGGAGGAGGAGGAGGAGGAGGAGGAGGAGAAGGAGGAGGAGGAGGAGGAGGAGAGCGGAGAAATAGGAGGCCCGGATTTGCAGCAACCGCACGCAGGCAGCACGACGCGGAGCGGCACAAAAAGCACACGACGTCGGAAGCCGCCCGTCTCCTCTTCTGGGGGGTCGTCGGGACGGCGCAGTCCTCTGGACTAACAGCAAGCTGTACCTCTCCGCCCTCTCCACGCACAACTCAGTCTCGCTCGCATCCCAAGGTCACTCAGCATCGAAACGAAACATATGATCAGTCAGACCGGAATCTGAATCGAATCGGACCGCATCGGCCGCGCCGGGATGCACAACGAGGCCGTGCAAGCATCGGACAGCTTCGGATTGTTGGAACATCGGGATTGAATCGGATCGGACCAGCTGAAATCCGCCGACCCCCTTTTGCCGTGGGTGAAACGGCGTGTGAGATAATTGGCTGTCCCCCTCCCCCTTTCCCCCTCCCCTGGGGCTCAAGTGCGCATTAAAGGGGGGTGCGGGGGGGGGAGACCCGGAACTCAGCCACGGTGCCAGGGGCGACTTCTCGGAGCCAAGCGGGCGCCTTCAGACGAACCCCGAGGGCCCCAAGAGACCCCAAAAAACAGTCCAAGATGGCCCCGAGTCGCCGAACGGAAGCTCCAAGACGCTCACGATGACCCCCAGACGGCCCGAGAGGCCTCCAAGACGCCCCAAGAGGCCTCCAAAAGGCCTTCCAAGAGGGCACCAAGAGGCCAAACTCATGTTCCTCTGGTGTTTGAAAGTTTTGGGAGTGTTCGCCTTTTCGGCTTCCCGATGCTTCCAGACGGCCCTGGAGGCCCCAAAGATCGCCCCAAGACGGCCAAAGAGGCCCCCAATTGGGCCCATAAGCGCACCAAGAAGGCCCCAAGATGGCCCAAGAGGCGCCCAAGACGGCCCAAGAGGCCCAAATGACGGCCCCAAGAGGGGGCCCAGATGGAGGCTAAAATGGAGGCCCCGAGGGGCCCCCGGGAGGCCCCAAAGAGGCCCCCAAGAAGCCTCCAAGAGGCCCCAATAAGCCCCAAGATCCCCCCAAGAGGCTCCCGAGGCCCCAAAAATCCCACCAGCCCCTTGGGCGACAAGTGGTCTAACGACAATAGTTCGCTCCTCTTCCAAAAACCCTTCTTCCCCTTCGGGGAGGGGTTTACCCCTCCCCCTCCCCCCTCCCCTGGACCTGGACGGCGGGGTTCGCGAGCAGTTGGATCGCCCGAAATGGCCCAAGATAGCCCCAAAAGGGTCTCAGGGAGCCCAAGATGGCCTCCAAGATCGCTCAAGATAGCCAAACATGGTTCAAGACAGCTTCAGACATGCCTTCAGGAGGCCCCAAGAAGGCCACAGGACGGACCCAAGTGCTTTTGGAACTCCCTCGGGGCCCTCCCGAGAAGCCAAAATCCTTCAAAAACCTATGGAATATCAATGATTGTTGCCTTCTCGCCTTTTCGCTTCCGATGCGCTTTTGATGCCTCAACATGGCCCCAAAATAGCCCAAGAAAGCTCCAAGAGGGGTCCAGAAGGCCCCCAAGACGGCCCCAAGAGCGCCCAAGAGCACCCCATGAGTGCCCCAAGAGGGCCCCAAGGGGCGATTTCGATGGCCACAGAGGGGGAGGCAAATCTAGGGCCCCCCCTCCTTTGATCGATGGCCTCCAAGACGACCCCAAGAGGCGTTCCAGGGCTCCCAAGAGAGTACCAAGAGAGCCCCAAGAGGGTTCCAAGAGGGTCCCAAGAGGCCCCAAGAGGCACCCGAGAGGCACCCAAGAGGCCTCCGAGCGGTCTCACAGAGCCCAAGATGACCTCCAAGATGGCTTAGATGGCCCAAGCTGGCCCAAGATGGTTCCCAAGATGTTCCAGACGGCCCCAAGACCGTTCCAAGAGCGCCCAAGAGCGTTCCAAAAGAGTCCCAAGAAACGGCTCGCGGGCTCCTGACGGGGGGAGCTGAGTTTGGAACCCCCCATCCTGCAACCGATGGTTTCCAAGATGCTCCCAAGAAGCCTTCCCGGGTTACCAAGGAGGTTCCAACAGGGCCCCCAAAACTCCCAGAGAGCACCACCCGCAGCAGCAGCAGCAGCAGCAGCAGCAGCCGCAAGAATACGTCTCGATGGTTCCATGAATCCTCGTCCGCGTCTTCCTCATCCTAGTTAGTCATCGTTATCCTCGTCCTCGTCTTCATCCGCGTCCTCATCGTCCTCATCGTCTTCCTCGTCCTCCTCCTCCTCTTCCCCTCGCCCACACGCGGCCCCCAGGGATGGCCCGAAGAGGCCTTCCAAGGCCACCCCCTTGCTCCCAGAGATCTCTCGGTTCACCCTGGTTGCTCGCTGCGTTTCTCTAGATGTGTCTCTTCGCCCCTTTTTCCGCTAGCTCTCATGGGCAGGGCTTCTGAATGGGCTGGTGGGGATATTTTTTGGTCTGCGGGCTCGCGAAGCAAGTCGAAAGCCGTCCGAACACTAGCCGGACCGCGACTAGGCAGCAAGAAAAGAGAGGGGCAAGCGAAGCGAGCGCGCGGGTAGCCAGTCAGAAGGAGGACCAAGAACGGCACTCACAACCCCGTGGCGTGGAAATCCCGGTGGCGACCATCAAGTAGGTGCAGCCAAAATGGCGCGGCGGCGCGACCAATAACACGCAGAGGTCGATCGCCCGGTGTGAATCGGCATAAGGCCCGACAATAACGAGCAGGTCCGACAGGCACTCCAGGGCGACATCCATGCCGTAGGTGTCACAACAGCATCGTGTCAGCGCTGGAGTGAAGAGA
>CAUYUJ010020757.1:82287-84787 GCA_963575745.1 Prorocentrum cordatum | reverse complement strand
GAGCGGGGCCGCGTGCAGGCGCTGCTGCTGGGGCCGTCGGTGGAGCCCCCCGTCTGGGGCCAGGGAACGAACGGGGGGTCTGCCGAAATGCGGCGGGCCCGCATGCGGACGCAGCCACGTTGGCGCTCGGTGGAGCCTCTGATGACACCATGAGACGCGTGAGCGGTCTGCCGAAGTGGTGCGCGGCCGTGCGGACGCTGCCGCTGAAGCGCCCCTCGAGAGCACAAAGCGTATCGAGGGGGTGCCAAAAGAGGAGCGGGGAGCCACGCGGACTCTGCCACTGGGTCACTCGGCGGAGCTCCCGATGAGGGCCACAAGATGTGCCAGGGTTAGGTCGGGCGCGTCCCCCTACAGGCGGATGTTGGGCGAAATGCTCAAACAATACTCCAAAATATCAAACAAAAAAAAAAAAAAATCGTCCCCATATCGTTGCTTGACTATCTTTGAACATCCCTCCTGTAGAGGGACAAGCCCCACTTGATGCTAGGGGTGCGCCGAACGTGGGCGGACGCCGCCACTCGGGCTACTGGCGGACCCCCCGACCCCCCCTATGGGACGGCGAAACGCGTGAGCGGCGTGCGGGGCCGCATGCAAACGCAGCCACCGGGCCCGTCGGCGAAGCTACCCGTGCCACGGTGGGGCCGCGAAGCGCGTGAGGTGCACGCCGGCATTGGGCGGGTGATCATGCGGACGCTGCCACGGTGGCCTTCGCTGGAGCTCCCCCTGTGGTGCCACGTCGCAGTGTGCCGAAATGCGAAGAGGGAAGGCGATGATGATGAGGAAGTGGAGGGAGGAGGGAGGGAGAAGGACAAGGAGGAAACGCATGGCGCTGTGGATTCAAAGCGATGACCCAACACACAGGAGGGTTGGGAACAAGACCGAGGCTTACGGGAAAGATCAGGTCCACCGTATGTGCAACGTAAGGAAGGGAGAGAGAGAGAGAGAGAGAGAGAGATAAAAAAAAAAAGAAAAAAAAGAGGGGAAGGAAAGCTTGATGGCAAGAGCGCGCCCGCTTGAAATGGGCAAGATAAATGATGCCGACTTCGGCCGCATGCTCACGGTGGCACAATGTCAGGGCCGAATGTCAACACCTGCTGCTATCACACAGCACCAGCCAAAACCAACACCAAAGACGACGTCGCTCGACTGCGATAATACATGGCAGTGTGCACAATTAATGCGTGACAGCGTGACCTCCATCGACATTCGACTACGGCGAATATCATGAGACTGCTCGACGCTTCATGGCTACAGCAACACATGATCTGCTTCGAAGTGGCGACCAACTGATCACGTCGTTACTGCCACCGTCGCAGGCATCTATGTCAGAAGGGAGACTGGTGGCATGCAAAGAGAGTGGCATGCGACAGGAGCCTCTCCCTACGCCACTCTCGTTGTGTGAGGCGTCTCCGTCGGTTGCCACGACCAACTAAAGCGCCTGCAAGCGAGCAACCGCATCACATGATCCGTCCTCCTCTTTTGGACCCCCTCACATCAGGTACTACGTCTTAGTGAAAAGAGCGCTTGACATGTCAGCCACATGTCGCGTGACCCCCAATATCGAGAGCTCACGCATGTTACTTCTGACTGCAGAAGAAAAAATACTCCACCACCGTGCCTTGAACACGCAGTGGAGTGCGGCAAAGCTCAGACACTCGTGGGTGCTGGACGGATCAACCTTCCCGATGCGCCCCAACGAGCGCGGCGGGAGACGTGTGCGACAGCGCAGCTTAACTCAAAAGCACGAAAATAATTAAAATACAAACATTTGAGCAGGGACCGACCGTCCCGGCATTCCTATAGTCATACCACGTCATGTTCTTAGAGCCCAGAAATCTTCTAAGAACAAACAATGTTCTTAGAACATAAACACGAAGTCCCAGCCAGAGATGTTCCAAGAACATTGCGTGGGAACCACAAGAAGTTCTCAGAACATTGCTTGGCGGGGCTATAGGCGAGCCGGGACGCTTCGCCACTGCTTGAAAAAATGTTCAAGCAGTGGCGAAGTTGTTCTTGCTGTTATTTCTAAAAATAAAAGCAAGAAAAACATCTGCACTGTCGGTGCCACCCAGCTTCGCGGCTCGCGCCAAGCAGGCCGCGAGCCTGGCGGCGAACCTCCGCGCCCGCGCGGGCGCCGCCTCGGAGAGGGGCAGCCCTTCGGCCCGGGCCGCGGCGTGCGAAGCGCGCTTCTCCCCGCGCCCCTGGGGGCGACCTCGATCCTGATCCTCCCTCCTCCTCCTCCTCCTCCTCCTCCTCCATCTGCCCCCTCCTCCTCCTCCTCCTCCTCCTCCTACTCCATCCTCCCCTCTCCTCCTGCCCCTCCTCCTCCTCCTCCCTCTTCCTCCCACCTCCTCCTCCTCCCTCCTCCTCATCCTCCTCCTCCTCCTCCTGCTCATCGTCATCCTCATCCTCGGGCCCCTGAGGGTGACCCAAATCCGCCGACCCCGTCGGCGTATGCAAGACGGCGCTACCCTACTCTACTTATGAGTTAGACGAGTGT
>CAUYUJ010020757.1:54016-82187 GCA_963575745.1 Prorocentrum cordatum | reverse complement strand
TCATCATCATCATCATCATCATCATCAGCATCATCATCATCATCATCATCATCATCATCAGCATCATCATCATCATCATCATCATCATCGGCATCAGTATCAGCATCAGCATCACCATCATCATTACACCTCGCGGCGCGTGTGGCCAATCTTAGCGCTGTCTTGCGCTGTCTAGGGGCCTATTGAGCCGTGTCGGGCTGGGTACCCCCCGCCAGTCCTGGGCCGTATCAGGATTTGTTTGAGGCTCTCTTTCGGCCCATGTGGGCACTGCTTGGCTCCGTCGAGGTTCTCTGAGAGCCACATGTCCACCAGGGTCCGTCTTGGGGACTAATGGCCATTCTGGGGTCGTCGTGGAGACGTCCTGGAGCCTCCGGGGCTCTCCTGTGTGTCGAGAGGGGGACCTTCCTCGGGGAGTGTAGACGTGCACTCGGGCTCGTCTCCAGTCGAGCAGTCAAGCAAAACAGCGGCACAAACATGACCTTTCGGCGGTCAGGGCGGATTTCCCAGATCGGTGCCGGGAGCCCCGTGCGGCGCCTCCGGCGCCCCTGGCGCGCCCCACGCGCCAGGGAGGGGGCTCCAGCGCCAATCCGAGAGACCCGTGCGGGCCTCCCGAAGTTGATGTTCGTGTCGCACTCCGTTCCTCGATCCAGAGCCCATGGAGCCTTTTTGGGGGGGGCCTGGAGGAGGCTCTGGAGAAGCTTGGAGGGCTCGAGGAGGGATTGGGCATCTGGTGCGGTACAGCCATCGTTCGTCGGCCAGCCGGGGGGGGGGGAGTGAGAAGGGGCTGGCCTTCTCAGAAGGTTCGAAAGTTCCCTGGCCGTCTGAGAAGTGACCTGAGTGTAAATCTTCCCCGAAAGCGCAGAGAGCTTCTCAGCAGGCGCCAGGGCTTCTGAGAAGCCCCGCCGCCTTCTGGGAGGGCCCCCGATAGGACATTCTCCTCCTCCTCCTCCTCCTCCTCCTCCTCCTCCTCCTCCTCCTGCTCCTGGTCCTCCTGCTCCTGGTCCTCCTCCTCCTCCTCCTCCTCCGCCTCCTCCTCCTCCTCCTCCTCCTCCTCCTCCTCCTCCTCCTCCTCCTCTTCCTAGTGGTGTGGTACAGCCATCGCGCTCCCACGGGGAGCGCCGTGCAGGGAGCGGGGTGGGCTCCTCGGGCCACGGCGAGCCCCGGCCACGAGCCGCCACGCCCACGGCCAGGCTCCCCCATCGGCCCTTGAGGGGCCGCGATGCGGGGGGGGGGAGCCCAGCACGGAGGGGGAAACGTCGACCTGGAATCGGCGGTGCAGTGCGGGCGCGGCCGCAAGAAACCCTCGCAAGAGGCCCACCCCTGAGAGCCCGCGCGCGAGGCGCACCCGAGGGGAAACCTGGAGCACCCCGAGCGCAACAGCCTCTTCGACGGCCGCGGGAAGTCACCGCGCAGCGCGAGGAGCGAAGAAACCCAGGATACCCTGGCGAAAAGCACATGGTTTCTTGACGCGCGCCCCCACTGTGCATCGCCGATGCATCGGCGAGGGGCCCCCGATCGTGAATCCGCACGCTCCTGGGCAGGCTGGGGCCATCCCCTCTCGGCGACCAGTGGGCGATCGGGGGTCGATGCATCCCCCCCCCTGGATGCCCATCTCCCCCCCTGGTTGCCCCAGGCTCCAGAGACCGAGCGCGGTGTTTCCAACCCCCTCGGGAACGAATCAACCACTTGCCAAATACCTAATCCACCACCTGACAAATACTCAATCTCCACTCCACAAGTGCTTGCGAAGGAGGGGGGGGGCAGAGGAGCGGCAGCAACACTGGGTCTCTGAGACCCAGAGACCCAGCTTGCCGTCGCCCGGACGTCCATTTCCCGTGCATTGTTCGGTTTCGTGCGTGTTGCTTGTTTTGCTCGGCGGACCAGGATGGTCCTCGATGGTTCTCGCCGAAAACAAATGCACACGTCCGGGCGATGCCAAGCCAGTGGCCCTGGCTGCGGCGCCTGGGCTGCGTGGGCGCCCCCAGGGTTGGCGGGGGCGGGGGGGGAGTCGGGCGGCGGGCGGCCAGCGGCGGAGCGGTCGGGCGCCCGGGCGGCCGGGCGGTCGGGACGTGCAGGAGCTCCGCCATCGCGCGGGGACAGAAGGCCGAGCTCGGCACGCAGGAAACAGGTCGCGAGACTTTTTGATCTGCGGGTCGAGAGCGGGCCTCTTCCGACAGAGGCGAAGCGGGCCGCGCACAGCTTCAATTGGCAGAGGGGGGGGGGGGGGGGGGCAAAAGGAGGCGGCACCACACGTCAAGGCCGAGAGAGGGCAAAGCCCTGGGATCAGGCGGTGCCGAAGTCGAAGTGCAGGAAAAGGTACGCCTTGGACGGGAGCCCGGTGGCGAAGTCCCGGGAGGCGAAAAGCCGGTCGTGGTGCCGTCAGCGGCGACAGGTCGTGAGACACGCTGTCGAGATGTTCGCGCCTGGCCTTGGGATCGGAATGGGGACGGCACGGGTTCCCCTTGCCCCAGAGCTGGGCCTGGCCGACGACACCGCACGAGACGCAGAACCAGATACCAAGGTCTCTGTGATACCACAAGGCGCGGCGGAGGCCGTCGGGGCGTCGGGGCAGGAGGAGGAGGAGGAGGAGGCGGAGGAGGCGTCGTGGGCGGTCGGGCGTCGGTCGCACGCGCGAGAGATCTGACCTGGACGTCGGGCGCCGGGGCAATGAAGGAAGCCCGAGAGCAGCACGCGCGGAGGTTTGTCACGGCATGCAGAAGAAGGACCTATCTCTCCCTCTCTCTGGCTGTCTCTGTCTCTGTCTCTGTTGCTGCACATGCTGTGTACGCAAACACGTATACAAGCATACGCATGTGTGCATCTAGATATGCATATATATATATATATATACATATGTATATATATGCATGTATATGAGCATACAGTTGTATGGATATACGCATATATATATACATATATACATATATATACAAGTGTAAGTATACAGATGCGTGTGCATAGGCACATATATACGTGTGTGCACACATATCATGCATGCACGTGTACATGTATCCAGTGTCTGGACGCCTTCCCCCTTCGCGCCTCGTACCCTCGTTGGCTCATTTTTATCATCGTCCGTCCTTCCAGCCCTCCCTTTCTCCCTCCTTTCCGGACACACCCCTCTCCCACCAACGTCATTGCTCCCCTGCTTTCCAATAATTGCCTCCCACCAAATCCTCTATATCTTCCTACATCTTCGTCTCACGTCTCTCTCGCCCACCGGATCTTGTTCACTCGCTTCAATATCTTTCCCAAGTTCCGTCGCCCATCTGGCATGCTGACAACCCCCTCCTCCTGATTACAATCCTTCAACGAGCGATGAGGACAAGCGAGCAAACGCCTGTGCCACATTCAAGAAGCACTCTGGCAGCTGCTCTCTGTTGGGCGCCTGCGGCCAGTGTACAAGGGGGCTCCATGTCATGCTCCTCTCCTCTTGGCGGACAGCCCAGTGGTGGGAGGAGGAGGAGGAGGAGGAGGAGGAGGAGGAGGAGGAGGAGGAGGAGGAGGAGGAGGAGGCGGGGCCTCTCAGAAGCCCCCCCTCTGGCCTTCTGAAAAGGCCGCCCCCCTCCTCGGAGCAAGTCTCCAGAAGCTCCCCCAGGAAGGCCAGGGGCCTCCTGAGAGCACCCCTGGGAAGGCCCGCCCCCTCTCGCTCCCCCCCCCCCCAGGCTCGCCGCCAATCCTCGACCCCTCAGAGAGAGAGAATGGGATTCCCGCGGGCAGGGCGAGGAGGAGAAGGAGGAGGGGACGAGGGACGAGAGGGTGAGGGGGGGGAAGCGAAGGAGGGACGAGAGGGGAGGGGAGGAGGGGGGAGGAGGGACGAGAGGGGAGGGGGGGGGGGGGGGAGGAGGGACGAGGGGGGAGGGGGGGAAGAGGAGGAGGAGGAGGGATGGGGGACGAGGCGGGGGATCGCCCGGGCGCGTGGGCGGGAGCGGCGAACGGGGCGGAGGGCCGATGCATCTGCCGTGACCTCCCGCGCCGCCCGCGCGCAGCGACACGACAGAGAAACGTCTGCCACATCCTGGGCATCGCGGGAGCTCCAAATCCGGCGCTGGGGGCAGCGGGCTCTCTGAGGGAAACGGGTCCTCTGGACCCCGGAGCCTTCCCCCCAGGGGAACAGCTCTTCGTCCTGAGTCGTTTTCTGGCAGCCCCGGGCCGTGTGGATAGGGGGCCACACGCGAACCCTACCCCTACCCCCCACGATTTCTGCGGGGGAGGGTGGGGTTCACTTCGCTCCCCACCCTCCCCCTCAGAAATGGTGGGGGGTAGGGGTAGGGTTCGCGTGTGGCCCCCTAGTGGAGGGCCCTGAGAGCCCGAAAACGGTGGAAAACCTCAGGACCCGCTTCCCTCAGTGGCCCATAGCGAAGAGAGCTCCAGCTGTGGGGAGACCAACAAGAACTGATACGGCTTCGCCTCGCCCGCACGCACGATACGAACACGAAACCGAAACTTATTTCCCGGTGGGGGGTCTGCGTTTCACTGTGATCTCACCCCCCAACCTCCGATACCCATATTGTAGCATATCGTTTCCCGAGCGGTGTGGCCAGAAAGCGCCCGCCACGACGCATGCACTATCGGAGCTCTCGGTGCGCGCGTCGCCCCTGGGGGGGGGGGGGGCCGCGCACACCTACGATCAGCATGCTGGGATCACGCCGAGCTTCCTCCATGGCGAAGAAAGCCCGACCCCCAACATGGTGACGCCCGCCGCCCGCCTGCGGAGCCACGCCGAGCCTCCGCCAGCGGGGCCACGCCGAGCCTCCGCCGGAGCCACGCCGAGCCGCCCTCCGCCCGTCCGAGCCTGCACGCCAGCAGAGCCACGCCACCGCGCTGGCCTGCGCCCGCCTCCGCCGGCCTCCCGCCGCGGGCGGGGCGGGGCCGAAGAGGGCGAGGCCCCCTCTGGAACGGGGCCAGATAGCAGCACGAGCACGCGCGCGCACGAGGGGGAACGTGCCGTCGAAGGGCGGCCATGAGGAACCCCAGAGAGGAAGAAGCGGAGCCCCTCTGTGCACTGGGTGAACCTGACTCCCCAGAGAAAGCATCGGTAACCTGTACGGGGGGGGGGCTGGCTCAGGGGGGGGGACATCGAAATTCTCCTCCTCCACTCATTTTCCTTATAAATAATTCCTCCCTGTCACACCCCGAGGCCGGTCGAAAGGGCGGGCCCGGCGTTTCGCCTGAGACTTCCTCACCATTTATGACCTGAAGCTTAAACATTGGCAACAGTTTCACACATTGAGGGCGGGTGGTTTTCAAAATGAGGCTCTCGCCTTAGCGCTGCGCACATGTTTTGTAAACAGTTGCAAAGGTTTCACGGATTGAGAGCGGGTGGTTATCAACATGTGGCTCTCGCCGTAGCGCCGCGCACATGTGCCTTAAACAGTGTCAAAGAGTTTCACATATTGAGGGCGGGTGGTTTTCAAAATGAGGCTCTCACCTAGGCACCGCGCACATGCGTTGTAAAACATTGCAAGAGCTTAACGGATTGAGGGCGGGTGGTTGTCAAAATGTGGCTCTCGCCTTAGCGCCGCGTACATGTATGTTAAACACTTGCAGAAATTTCACGAACTCCCATGATCAACGTACCAAAAATGAAAAATGTCGTGTGGGAAATATTCCGGATTTGTAGAGTGTAACAGTTACTTTGATTCGCGGTGTTGAAGTCCAAAGAATGGCGTTCTGGCACGATTCAAGATCGTCAAGACGCAACAATCAGGTTGATCCGTGGCCTTGGAATCCCGGGAAGAATGTTTTGGCATGCTTCAAAGTCGTCAAGCGGTTGTCTTCCAACGAGGCAGTTCCCTCAGAGAAAATGAACCCTTGTAGGGAGTCTTAGGGGCCTATGAAGAGGGAGCTTGGAGGGACGGTTTATTCCGACATCGTTCATGACTCTTGAGCTTACACGGGTTCTCCTCCTCCTCATCATCATCATCATCTTCGGGCGCCTTATCCCAACCTCCACCGCCTCCTCCTCCTCCTCCTCCTCCTCCTCCTGCTCCTGCTCCTCCTCCTCCTCCTCCTCCTCCTCCTCCTTCTCCTCCTCCTCCTCCTCCGCCTCCTCCTCCATGCGGGCATGATGGATGGCACTAGCAAGCCCCGAACTCTTCGGGAGCGAAGCCAAGTTAAAAAGGACAACAAACAGCATTAGAGATGGGGGGTCGTCGTTCCCAGCGTCGTTCGCAGATGCCCGACGTCGTGACTTTCCACAACGTCGACCCCCAGAGGTCTGGACCCCATTGGGACCCATTTTTCCTGATTCGTTTTGTTGATGGTCCCGAGGCCTAGTAAGGGCCCCCAGAAGCCGAAAACAGCAAAAACACTCCGGTCGAGATTTTTATTACCTCGCGAGGGGGTCTGGGTTCGCCACGTCTAACGTTGCCCCGGAGCGCGCGAGCAGACGCGCACGTTCGCTGCTTCCCTCTAGGAAGCTGGGGTGCTACTAAGAAGCCTTCCCGTGGAGGAGGAGGAGGAGGAGGAGGAGGAGGAGGAGGAGGAGGAGGAGGAGGAGGTGGAGGACGAGGAGGAGGAGGTGGAGGAGGAGGTGGTGGAGGAGGACGAGGAGGAGGACCCCCTCCGCCTCCAATTTTTGGTGGTGGTGGTGGTGGTGGTGGTGGTGGTGGAAAACAAGCCCATCAGGGCGGGCGGGCGAGATCGGGCGGGTCGGGCGGGCGGACCCTCACGGGTGGGCCAGGCGGGCGGAGTTTCGAGGAGAAATAAAAGGTTCTCAAAACATGCTCAAACATACGCGAAAATCATAAGAACAATCGTCTCCAGACTGCTTGTTTACTGCTTTGGAGCATGCCTCCTCTGGGGGGGGGCATGCCCGACTCAACCCCAACGGGTGGTCCTGGCGGGACATGAAGAGCGGGGTGCAGGAGAGCTCCAGACAACACACCGCCACCGGTCCAGGGCCCAGGGCTGGACCTGGCCAGGGCTGGAGGCTGTGTATTGTTGGCATCCCTCCGAGGGTGGACGAACGAACGAACGAACGAACTGCCATACGCCGGAGCGCGTGGGCAAACGACAATGCCAGCCCGAACTCGCCGCTTTGCGGGAGCGACTGCACGTCGGCTGTCTCATAATGCACAGCGTGCGCGAGTGGAGGAGGAGGAGGAGGAGGAGGAGGAGGAGCAGGAGCAGCAGCAGCAGCAGGACGGGAGGGAGGAGGAGCGAGACAGGAGGGACGGCATAGTATACATAGGAGGAGCTCCGAGGGTGGGCAGGCTTCCAAGAAGGCGAACGGGCGGACCGTCACTGGCGGGTCGGGCGGGCGGGCCTCAGCGGGCGGTTCGGGCGGGGGGGGTGCGGGCGGGCGGGGCAGTGGGAAGAGGTCGCAGGCGAGAGCACGGTTCCTGCAAGTCGCAAGGACGTCGAGCGCGAAGGTGAGATTATCATGACGTCGAGAGCGCAGGGCCTGAGTAAATGGCGAGGAAGTTCCAGCCGAGAGCGGGATTCTCGAAATAATTTGCATGGAGTTCGGGCGCGAGCGTGATCGCTGAATTAATTGCGAGGAAGCCTCGGGCGGGAGACATTGTCGTTGTTGCCATCCGGGGGTCAGGAAACACAGTTTGAGCAGGACAACTTTCCCTGCCAACAAACAAGGTACGCTCCTCAGAGGGGCACCTAAATGAAAAGACACAACGGGGACCAGTGAAAGGGGGGTTCAACTTTGATTACTTCTCAGAAAATAAAAATCACTTCAATGTTGTTCGCCCCATTTGCTGACATGTCCTTCCAACAAATATACCCCAAGCCCTCGACTCCCGCCCCGCTGCCCTTGTCTTTGAACCCGGCCCATTTGGGGGGGGCTCTCTTCAAGGCAAACTCCGTAGAAGCCCCGACAAGGTCCGCCGACCCCCGCTTGCCAGGGCTGAAAGAAGGCGTGTGAAACAGTTGACTGCCCCCCTACTGCCTTCCCCCGCCCCCGGGGTCCAAAATCCGAGAAAAGGGGGGGGGGGGGAAACGAGCGCGCCAACCGTCCCGGGGGCTCTCCGGAGCCCCCAAAAAGCCCCGAGGCAAGTGCCCAACAGGGCCCAGACAGAGCGCCAAGACAGTCGAAGGGAGCGTCGTGACGGCTCAGGGTAGCCCCACGAAGATCCACGATGGCTTCAAGATGGCCCACGAGGCCCCCAAGACAGCCCAAAAGCGCCTCAAGAGGATCGCGGAAAGGACCAAGAGGTCAGAATCGTCTCACTCGCATTTTACGTTTTGACAGAGACTGCCTATGGCGCCTCCAAGAAGGCCCCAAGACGGCCCAAGAGGGCCCGAAGACAGCCCCAGGGGGCCCTGAAGGCGGCCCAAGAGGGCTCCAAGAAAGCCCAAGAGGGGGAATACGAACTGACACTTCGAGCCGTTCCCACTGAGACGGCCCCTCGAGACCCCCGGAGGCACCCGAGGGCCCTCAAGAGGCCCCAAAAGACCTCCAAGACGCTCCCAAGAAGCCCCCCAGATGCCCCCACGCGGCCCTCCAAAGCCTCCCGCGTGCCCCCAAGATGTTCCAAGAGGCCCCAGAGAGGATACGACGTCCCCGATCGTCATAAACACTCACTGCTCGTGGGGTTCGGCGGAATGGCGCAAGCCCCTTGAACAAAACAAGCTAGAAAAACCAAAAGGTGCCGATACTGCGACTCCCCAGGCCTCTCCCCCGGTGCGTTCTGACCAGAATTTCGAGGCGAGTCCAGCGGTGGCGACGAGGGCCTCCCAGGTGGCCCCAAAAAGGGGAAAACGGGCGAGGGGGTAGAGGTACAGGCCTCGGAACAAATTAGCGAACACTCATGCCACATTCATCCATCAACGCTTCCCCCTCCCCCCAATGTTCAAAATTGGCGGTGGGTCTGACGAGATGCACTTTGACCGCAGTCTCCCCCGCGCGTGCCAACGTTGAGTTTGGGGGGGAGGGGGAGTGCTCAGTAATTGTTTCCCTCTACCGTATGGGTACCTTTTCCTCCTCTGACAGGCGGGCCTCGCGAGCGGACCCTCACGGCAGGTCCCTCTCGGGTGAGCCGAGCAGGCGGAGACCCCCACGGGGGGGACGGGGCGCGCAGGGACACTCTGGCGAGCGGGCTCCCGAGGAAGCGAAGCGGCCCACCTGGACGGTTTAGGGTTTAGAATTTAGGGTGTAGGGTTTAGGGTTTAGGGTGTAGGGTTTGGACGGGCGGGTCGGGCGAGCGGAACAACCACACAGGGCAGGAAATCCGCCCCGAGAAGAACCACCCCGACACGCGAGGGCCGCTCAGTGAACGCGGCCAGAGGAGGAATCGCACAGGGCAGGGCCGTTCAGTAAACGCCCAGGGCCGCTCAGTAAACGCCAACTGTCCGGTCCAGGTGGTCTCTCCTCCTTTGAATCCCACCAGCCCTCTGGGCGTCGGTGGTTTAGAGCGTTTCCTCTTCCACCTCTCCCTCTTCCCCTTCGGGGAGGGGTTTACCCCTCCCCCTACCCCCTCCCCGTGGACCTGGACGGGGGGGGGCCGCGAGCGGTCAGGGCGTCCAAAACGGCCTCGGCGAGGAAGCCAAAATCACTGATTCTACGATGGTTTGGGCCCCATGTTGGCCTTTCCTCCTTTGAGTTCGAGCGGGCGGTCAGGGCGGGAGGGTGGGCCCCAACGGGGCGGGGGGGCAGACCCCGACGGGCGGACCCTGACAGGCAGGTCGTCGGACGAGCGGGGCAGCAGAGCGGGCGCCGAGCGAGCGCGACTCCCGATCTGCGAGAGCGGGCTGCGGGATGCTTGGGCGAGTCCGCAGGAGGCCCCAAGCGAGAGCACAGTTCCTGGGTGAAAGAGCTGAATGGAGGCCGCGGGCGAGAGCTCGAGCTCGATCCCGGAAAGGCGGGAGTGCCACTCTGAAATCGAGACCACATGTTAGGGTGTATCAGGCGGGGGCACGATTCTCGATTTGCAGAAACATGTAGCGAGAGAGCGATTACTGAACAAGTTGCAAAAACATCTCAGGCAGGAGCCGTTGTTGTAGCCTGCAGGCACAGCAACACAGTTGAACCTCAAGACTCAAAATCGGCCCCAAGATAGCCTTTCAAGACGGCCAAGATACCCAGGATGCGTTCCAAGATGGCTCCAGAAGGGCCGGAACACGCAGGAGAGGCCTTAGGACGCCCAAGATTGCCTCAAGATGGCCGAAGACACCGAAAAAGGACCCGTAGAGGACCCCGAGGAGGGCCTCGCGAGGCAGTAGTCCTGGACTGCCCATAAACATGTTCAATGATTTCGGCGTCCTCGCACTGGCGGGCGTCTGCAAGCCCAAAACGGCGCGAGGGGCCAGAAAGCCCGGAGACGGCCCAAGAAAGCCCCAGGAGGGACAAAGAGATCCCCCGCAAGACAACTCAAAACCTTCAAGAGGGCGCCCAGAGGGGCCCAAGAGAGGCCCTGCAAGGGGGACCCGCAGGGACCCCGGGAGCCCCCCCCACAGAATGCCACCCAGGACCCCCAGCATGCCCCCAAGAGGCCCGCAGAGGGTCCCAAAAAGCCCATGAGAGCCTTGTACATGATCGACCCACGAACCCGTAAACGGATTTAGAACTGCAAGGCATGGAAACGTTTCTAAGCACCTCAATTGGGCGATGGGCAGTGGCAATGCTGAAGACATCAACGGTGATGACACTGTGCCAGGGGCTGTGTTGTGATGCTCTGCGCTGTGACGCGCCGCACAGTGGCGTGCCAGGGGACGCGCCACTGAACGTGCCAGAAGACGTGCCAGGGGACGTGCCAACGCGCCGCACGATGTACAAAGGGGACGCGCCACGGGACCTGCCCGAACTGATTCGGATCTTAAGCTCGAGCTGCCTGACGGCCCATGTCGCCCAGAGCTGGCTCAAGTCGAAGGTCGCAGAAGAAACAATCAACTCGAGCTAAAGGTCCGACTCAATTCCGAAGCGGAACGGAACGACACGGGGCGCAGTGCGCATGAACGCGCCACGGAATGTGCCGGGGGCGCACTTGGGGATGCGCCAGGGAACGTGTCAGCGGACGTGGCAAGGGACGCGCCACGGAACGGGCAGGGAAAGCGCCAGGGGACAAGCCAAAGAACGCGACAACGGACGAGCCAGGGGGGCGCGCAGAAGGGGAAGGGGCATACGCCGTCCCGCTCTGGGGCGTTAAGAACCCACGCGTTTCGCTAGTCCCGCTCTAGGGCGTAAGAACCCACGTGTTTCCACGCTTGTCCCGCACTGGGGCGTTGGGAACCAAAATGTTTTCACGCTAGTCCCGCTCTGGGGCATCAAAAACCCGCGTGTGTTCACGCTTGTCCCGCTCTGGGGCGTTAGGAACCCTATTATTTTCACACTAGTCCCGCCCTGGGGCGTTGGGGACCATGTGTTTTCACGCTTGATTCGCCCTGAGGCGTAAGGAACCAATGTGCTTTGACGCATCTCCCGCTGAGGCGTAGAAACCCACGTGTGTTCACGCGTGTCCTGACCTGGGACAGGAGGAACCCACTGTTGTCACGCTTGTCCCGCTCTGAGGCGTTAAACATACACTTGTTGTCGCGCTTGTCCCGCTCTGGGGCGTCAAGAATCCACGTGTGTTCACGCTTGTCCCACTCTGGGGCGTTAGGAACCCTATTATTTTTACGCTTGTCCCGCTCTGGGGCGTTAGGAGCTTGTGTGTCTTCACGCTTGTCCCGCTCTTGGGCGCTGGGAACCCACGTGCTTTGACGCGCTTCCGCATTCCCAAAACCACCTGGGCATCCTGGGGTGCCGAAGCACCTCAAGTTTTGCAAAACGAGCGTTCCGCTCGAATCCTCCTCGACATTTCTTCGCGCAGGACGCGCCATCCTCGAGCGGGTGCACTTTATGTGCTCATTGTTATATATATATATATATATATATATGTGTGAAATGCCTCCAAACCTCGGCATTCATCTCATATTCTGTGCAAAACGCTGTGCATCTTCTTTTTGGGCTAAGGAGAACCGGGGTCTGCGGACCCCGTTATTTACCGAGGATCCGACATGGGGGCGCACGTTCCTCGAGCGGGCACGCGCGAAACGCATATTTGTTTAAAACAGCGTCGTGCCCTGAGTCGCTGTTTGTCCCAAATACTTCCGCCGCCCCACCCCAGGCACCAGGTGGCCACATGTGCACCCTACCTCCACCCCCCAGGAGAGCGAAAAGGGGGAGTGGGACTTCACTCCGTTCGGGAACTCCCGAGCGGAGTGACCCCCACCCACCCTGAAACCGTGGGGTGTCGGGGTAGGGTTCACACGTGGCCATCGAGATAATGCCGCCGCCCCACCCCCAGCATTGCACAGGGAACAGTGGGACACAACTAAAAGAGAACCCTGAGCTTCTGCCCTTTCCAAGAAGAAAACCTCCCAGAGTCCGCCCCCTACGCCTCGCAAACAGGCCCCAAAGAAGCCGCGCAACACACGCCGAGGAAGAGGAGGACGAGAATCAGCAACAACTACACTCAGGCAGTACGACAGGAAATGTCAAGCAACACACACAGACACACACACACACACGCACGCACGCGAAATCAGAAGCCGCACAGGTCCTCTTCTTCGGCGAAATGGCGTAAGCCTCGCGAATCAGATGTAAGGACACCTTGGGCAGGAGCGACTGTTGTAGCCAGAGGGCCCAACAGCATAGTTTGGGCCCCAAGACTTCCCCTGCCACAAACATAGCGAGAGACGAAGAGGGCACTTCAGCTGAAAAGAAGAAGGGAGAACGGCAGGGGTATCAACAATCTTCAAAGGCGACGTACAACAACAATCCGCACTGCGGAACCCCACTTCAGTCGCGATCCCAGGGACGGTGTAAGACCGTTCGTCCCCCTCACTCCGACAGGAGCGGAGAGCATACTTGGAGGAACAACAGAAACATAAACATACGATTTCCAAAGTCCGCGCTGACCTTCGCAAGATCGTGCTTATGCAGTTCCTCTTCTTCGAACGCTTTTGCACTGAGGCTCTCAGCTTGAACGCGAAGAGAACACACCTGCCATCCAAGCACTTGGCAAGGCTGCCCAGTCCGTCAGAGCAGACGGAGCTGGTCAGGGCTGGTACGCCCAAGAACTGGGGGACGCGGCGCATGGACGCTGCGGATTACAAACTGCCTCAAACCAAATTAGCCCGGCTGTACGCGGCCCCGCCGCCCCGGCCAAAAGCCAGGAGGAAGGGGGGGTTGAACCGCCGAGCTCGGGCAGGCTAGCGAACAGCAGAACTCCGGCTTCAAGGCATTCCCATTCGGTCGTCAGGGAAAATCGAAACTACGTCGGATGTGTGCTGACGCTTGCGAAACTGACCTAATCACGGAAGCAAAGAGTACACACAGAAAGTGCATCCAGCCAATCGGCCAGTAAACGGTGACAAAGACCCATCGGCTCGAACATGGCGATGCGGCTTGACAGTGCATGATCGACAGTCCGCAGGTCAGCTATACTCAGACGTCCAGCGCCCCGATTTTCCCCAGCGCGGGCCCCTGGAGGTCCGGACAACCTCCCCGGGGCCGTTTGGTCGTCCTGGGTCGTCGTTCGCGGGTCCCTGGGCCTGTCGAGGGCCCCCCGGAGGCCAAGGACAGCCGAAAACCGACCGCTCCGCTTGTGTGTCGGAGCCCCGGATCTCGGGGTACGGGGGACGCACCTGAGGTACGAGAGGTGCGTCGAAAACGGCGCGGCACACGCGTGACCCAGAAGAACGGTCCAGATTGTCCCAGCTCACTCTTGGAGAGCGCCGCAAACGGATGCGGCTGCTTCGCAGTTGCTGAAGTTCGGAGGTATCGAACATTTACCTCGGGTGCACACGTCCCCCTCGCAGCAGAGAAAGCGTTGTCCATTAGATTGTGATGTGTGTAAGGCTTCGCTCGAGCAGATTTTCCACGGACTGCGGCGCTGCCAGGGACGAATGGGCAGCGACACATTGCAACAGAGGCTCGTATCATCTCACGCCGTTTTGCATGCAGGAGTTGCGGCAAGCATTTAAACGCATGAAGCAGGGCAAATGCACAGATAAACGCGGTATCACCGTTGAAATGTTTACATGCGGTGGCGATACTCTGCACACAGGTCTCCTGGCGTGCTTGAATTCGTTGCTCAACCACAGGCCGCATGGGTCCCACTTGGCAGGAAACGTATTCTATCATGCTTCTGAAGGCGGGCAGCAGACAAGATGTAAAAAAAGACGCCCCACAACGATTTTACGCATCATAAGATTTTGGCCCGCCTGCTTGTTGCACGCTTGCAGCCTGATCTGGAAAGAAGACCAGACGCATGACCGAATAGGACTTCGCCCGGGCCGTTCCGTGGACGGCGCTCTTGTCGTTTTGGACGATGTCTGCACGAGAGCTTGGAAGTGGCAGCTTCCGCTGCGGATCGCTAGCATTGACCTCACAAGAGCGTTCGACAGGCTGGAGCATCACATGCTTTTCCAGGCAGTGTCGGAGCAGGGAGTTCACGCAGAGTACGTGCGGCGTTTGTCAGACATCTACAGCTCCCTATGGAGGAGCGTCAGTGGCAGCACCGCGTTTGACATTACCCGTGGCGTCAAACAAGAGGATGCTTTGTTAGCGTTGCTTTTCAACGCCGGCTTAGAGCATGCAATGCGGAGGTTCAAAGTACGAGCTCAGCAGTATGGCTTCGACGTTGGAGGCGTCGATTTGCTTAGCAAGATGCGGTACGCGGATGATATTTTTCTTTACGACCGTTCTGCCGTAGAGGTTACTCGCATGCTGGGCACTGACTCGGAATAATTGCCAGCGTGCGGCCTGTCACGAAATGCGGACAACACGCGGATTTGTACTAACGATGTTGCTGCTTCCAACGTCGACGAGCCTCTCGTTTTGCAGATTGCTGGCTGCCAATTGCCTGTCATGACGTCCCAGGCGTTCCACAAGTATTTCGGCGGAGGCGATTTTCGGCGCAGATCAGAGTGCAATGTCAACTATCTCATGGAGTGCGCATGGGGCAAAATTCATTTCATCCCTTGAAAGCAGTACTGTCAAACTAAAGCTAAAATATGTGCGCCTTCGCTTGGAGCTTTCTGACACGTTGGTTACGCCCACTGCTGTCTACGGTCTCTCAGCGACCGCCACGACAGCACAGCATGGTTCTATGATTGCATCTTCTCGTTCAAAAATGCTCCGTCGGATAGTCGGTTTCAGCAATCTTCCCGGCGAGAGCCGGGAAGACGCGGGGCGACGATGCAAGCGAAAAGTACGCCTTGCTTTGCAAGGTTTCCCTGTCAGACTTGTTCGTCGTGATGGCCCGTTCCACGAGGCCCCTCGTGGCACGACCTGCCACCAGCGAGACGCCAGAACGGCCCGCGCAAGTGTTACGCTGGCGCCCAGCCGGCCCCCGACGCCGCGGTCGACCGCCGACGCCGCGGTCGACCGCGGCGTCGAGGGCCAGATGGTGTGGATGCGCTGCTGCAACACGAGCGCGGCACGACTCTCGTGGATGCCGTCCGCAGCCATCAGCGTCTCCCTTGGCAGCGATTGAATCATGCATATCTCAATCACGTGTGGTGGCACGCCTGATGCATGACATATTTTGAGCAGACTGTTGTATCAACCACTTCTCTTGCATGCGCGCTTCGTAGCCGCATTGTTTCACGCCCTCCAGCTCCGCTTGCGGAGCGAGGGGCCTCCGCGGGCTCCTCGACTGGACTTGACTTGACTTGGGCAGGGAGGATTCCAAAGGCCTCGACAGCGGCCCGCGTTGAGAGCCTGAGAAGTCAAGCAGACAGGAAACTCGGGAAGCACTGACTCGAATGAAGAATCTCAGAATGAGGCGCGTGGATCTGGCAGCCTTGCTGGAGGCCTCCCAAATGAGGCCGACAGCCGATGCGGTCGGAGGATCGCACCGCATCGCCAAGGCATCTGCGATGCAGCGCGATCCTCCGACTACCCTGGGGAAACCAAAAAAGACACCGATACCGCTACTCCCTGGACCTCTCCCAAGGTGCGTTCTAACCAGATGTTCGAGGCGACTCCAGCTGGGGCGACGAGGGCCTCCCAGGAGATCCACAAAGGCGAACCCAGAGATCCGATGTTGCGAAAAATGCAACGTCGCGAAACATCACGAACGGAGCCCGAGACACCATCTTTCTTTGGCATTTTCTGAGCCAGATCGAGCTGTGATGGCCAGGGGCCCAGAACAGGGCGAGATCGCCCGATCTGCAAGAAAGACAGCGCCCGGATCTCGGGGAAAACGAAGGAAGGGTAGCTGCATCGGTACCTGGTTCTCCTCTTATTACTCTGGCCCCGTTTGGAAGGGAACAACTCGCCCAGCTCAGATGAAGCTGCTCACCCCAGCATCCGCGCATGGGCGGGTGAGCTGCCGCCAGGCAGCTCCGCAATCGAACTTCTGGAGCGTGATGCTGACCTTATGGCCGGACGGGGACAGCTTCCAGCTGCACCTAAGCAGCGCTCAGCCGATCCCTATCCCCACCGGCATGGCCTTGACCCCACTGGCCAACTCAAACCCAACTGGGGATATGTGGTGTTTCCTTTTGTTTTCGCGGGGCTTATCCCTACCTAGGGAGGGCGAGCTGGTGGGGCTGAAATACCATGAGAGTCAGGTCGGGCGTGTCCCCTACAGGCGGATGTTGGACGATGTTTTCTTTTAAAGCTCAAAAAAAGCGAAACATCGCCTCCATATCATTTGTTTGACTATTTTTGAATTTTCCTCCTGCAGAGGAGCATGCCCGATTTAACATGAGAAGAAACAACTGCATTAACATAAACAGTTGGAGGTCCGAGCGGATTTCTTGGATCTGCTGTAAGCCCTCTCCCTGGCGCGGTGCGCGCGCCAGGGACGGCGCCCGAAGCGCCGCCTGGGGGGCCTTGCGCAGAGCTGAGACATCCATGCGGACCTCCAAAATCTTACGCCTATGCAAGTTGCTATTCGAACCATGGCCCGGCGAAGATGCGGATAGGTTACAGTGGAGGCCCGACCACAAGAAACCTTCCACAAGAACTCCATCCCTGAGACCCCAGGACGTCCATGGATTTTGGTGTAGGCACGTCGCGCTTTCCATCGCAAAACCAGCGACACCCAAGAAACCCAGGGCACCTTGGGGACAAACAGGGTTTCTCTTGGCATTGGCCTCCACTGTAGGCTAGACGATGCTGAACACCTGCCAGGGTCCACGTCTGCGAAGAGGTGGGCGTGCACGTGCCGGAGGACGACCGGCCGAGACAGCGGCCCCCTCGTCCGTCCCAGACTACCGCTCCCAAAGCCGGCCACCCGACCCCTCTGGGGTCTGATCTTCGGTGACCATTCACGGGAGCCTCCCATAACATCTTGTCTTGCGAGTCGACGCTGGTCGACTCTAATCGACGCTGAACGATGTTGAATCGGCGCTCTCGTCGACTACCACACGCTAATCGACGCGAGTGCATTGGAAAGACAGAACCACGCGGGTATATAAGGCTACAGTGAATTGCTACGGAATCCCACTGCACAATATTTCGAGGCGGATCCAGCCGCGTCGACGAGAAGCCTCCAGGAGGCCCAAAACGGACGCCAAACACCTTAAGATCCGAAGTCACGAAAATTAGCCTGGCGAAGGAACCAATCATTTGCAGTTGTGAGTCCCGAAGTTGTGGTGATCGTCTTCGGGGGAGCTTCCTATGGGGCCCCGAAACGCTGTACTGGGTGGGAGAGGACGCATGCGAACTTTCCCTCTGGGGCCTTCGGTGGAGATCCCTACGGGCTACGAAACGCTGCACGGCGGGGGCGAACTTTGCCACCAGCGCCTTCGGTGGAGCTCCCTATGGGGTAACGAGACGCTGCACTGGGTGGGAGGCATATGGACTTTCAAGGACTCCTATGAATTCCGATGGGTCCCTGAGAATTCCGCATGATTCTTAAGGACTCAGGATTACTAAGGATTCCTAAGGATTCATTCCGAACTGTTCCTCAGGATTCCTAAGGATTCCTGATGACCGCTACGGATTCCTGATGATTCCCACGGATGCCTGGTGAGTCCAATGGATTCCTGATGATCCCTAGGGATTCCTCAAGATTCCGAAGGATCCCTCAGGGTTCCTATGGATGCCGATGGATCCCCAGCGATTCCTCTCCCTTAGAATTCCGATGCCTGCCGAAGGATTCCCAAGGACTCCTCAGAGTTCCTAAGGATGCATAAGGATTCCGATTGATTCCTAATGATCCCCATGTATTCTCAGGAATTCCAAAAAGGATCCCCATGGATCCCCAGGAATTCCTATGGATTCCGATGGTTTCCTGAGGATGCCAAAGGATTCCCCAGGGTCCATATGGATTTTCAAAGATTCCAAAGGATCCCCATGTATGCCGAAGGGTTCCTATGAATCCCTTGGGAGTCCTAAAGATCCCTAAGGGTTCCGAGGGACTCTAGAGTCCTAAGGGCAACTGTGGACTCCAAAGGTTCCTAGGGCGTCCAAATATTGTACAAGGATTCCTCCGGATTCCGAACGATTCCTAAAATGTTCATAAGGATCCATGTGGATGTCTCGGGAGTCCCAAGGGTTCCTAAGGATTCCTAGGGATCCCGAAGGAATCCGATTGATTCCTATGGATTCCTACGTACTCCTAAACATTCCTCAGGATTTCATCTGGATTCTGAAGGATAATTCCTACGGAATCCGATGGATCCTTGAGGCTTCCCATAAGGTCCCAAGGATTCCTGCGGATTCCAAAGGAATCCCAAGGAGTCCGATGGATTCCTTGGGGGTCCTAAGGGGTCCTAAGAATTCCTAAGGATTCCTATGGATCCCGATGGATCCCCAGGGTTTCCTCAGAAGTCCTGAGAATCCCTATGGATTCCTAACGATTCCTAGGGAGTCCTAGGGGGTCAACAGGTTCGCTAAGGGTTCCTCATGATTCCAAAGGGTTCCTACGGATTCCTAAGCAACCCTAGGGAGTCCTGAGAGACCCTAAGGACTCCTGAGGACTCCTAAGGATTCCCAAGAATTCCTAAGGATCCCTGAAAATTCCTCTGGAATCCCAACCTGTGGGCTTCCAGGCATTCGTAAGGAATCTCAAGACTTCCTGAGGACTCCAAGGGAGTCCGATGGATTCCTATGGATTCCTAAGGACTCCTAAGGACTCCGTCGGGTTCCTAAGGATTCCCCCGGATTCCAAAGGATCCCTAATGATTCCTAGGGATAGGGAGCGCGAGGGATCCCTCGGGCTCCCTAAGGGTTCCTCAGGATCCCGAGGATTCCTTATGATTCCTACGGATTCCTCAGGGTTCCTATGGATTTCTAAACGAAAAACTGAAGATTACCATGGATTCCTTAGGGTTCCGAGGGATTCCTAAGGACTCCTAAAAATTCCAAAGTTTCTCTGTTGCGTTGTTGTTGTTGAACTCTCACTACTGAGAAATAATTAGTGTTGATCCCCTTTCTGGTGCTCCTTGTACTTTTCAATTGAAAAGCCCCTCCCGGCGCTCGCACCTTGTTTTTTTTTATCACGGAAAGTCTTGAGGCTCAAAATCTGCCCCTGACCCCCGGTTTACAACATCAACGGCTCCCGCTTGATACTTCCTCGAAATTTACTCTGGTCCCCCGCTCCCGCTTGAGATTTCCTCGCAGTTTACTCTCAAGAATCGCGTTCCCGCTTGAGACTTCCTCGCAATTTCCTCAGGCTCCGCGCTCATGCCATTCAGGAATCGCGCGTTCGCTGGGGACTTCCTCTAATTTACTGAGATATCTCTCTCGCGCTGGCAACTTCCTGGCTAATCACACAGAAGTCAAGATCGATCCGCCCGCTCGGCCCGCCTGTCAGGGTAGTGCCCTTCGTGCCCCATGCTCGCTCGCGCCCGTTGTGCCTCATTGCTGCCCTTCGTGGTCCCTCCCCTTGTGGCCCAGTCGCTGCCCTTCGTGGCCCCGATGCTGCCCTCAGTGGCCCCTCGCTGCCCTGAGTGGCCCATGTATATATATATATATATATATATATATATATACATACATACATACATACATACATACATACATACATACATACATACATACATGCATATACACATATATATACACGGTCTCCCCTCTGTCCCTGTTTTAGGGGCTGCGCCGCGCCAACTGCACGTGCCAAGCAATAAAGATGTACCCGAACGCTCTCGCCTGAGACTTCCCCACAATTCATTCAGGACTCACGCTTTGATCCGCCCGCTGGACTCGCCCGTCAGGGCCGCCCGCCTGACTTGCCTGTGACGGCAGGCCCGGCGGTTCTGTCGCTCTCTCACTCTCTCTCTCTCTCTCTCTCTCATGTTTCCTTCATCCTCACTCCGCTTGCTCTCTTAGGGGCTACACCCATCACACGTGGCAGGTCAGGAAGATGTACCCCCTGGAAAGGGGTTACGATCAAAGACGAAGAGGGCGGGTGTCGGGGGTTTGGGATATACGTGGTGAGGTACGCGCGAGCAGATAAGAGCGAACGAGTTAAAGTGATTGTTGTTGTTGTTGAGTTATCACTTATGGTTGATCCCCCTCACAAATGCATACGCAGCAGCAACAACAACGGCTCCCGCCTGAGACTTCCTCCAAGTTTACTCAAGACCCCCGCTCCCGCCTGAGAATCAAATTCGCTCAGGATCGGTGCTCCCGCCTATCGCTCCCTCGCAATGTTGGCAGGACCCCCGCTCCCATCTGAGACTTCCTTACAATTTACTCAGGAACGGCGTTCCCGCTTGAGACGCCCTCGCAATTGAACCAAAACTTCCTCGCAAATTAATCAAGACCCCCGCTCCCGCCAGAGAATCCCTCACATGTTATGCAAGAATTGCGTTCTCGCCTGTGACTTCCATGCAATGTATTCAGAGATCGCGCGTTCGACGCTCAGGAAAAACGGTGCGCCAAGGACGCCGCCACAACTTACTTAGGAATCGCGCTCTCGCCATACTCAGGCATCCTGCTTGCACGTCCCACCCGCCCGACCCGCCCGTCAGGGGATCGCCCGCCCGTCGTGGGCTCCCGCCCGAGACTTCCTTCAGGAACGGGGCTTTCGCCTAAGACTTCCTCGAACGTTCGCGCTCTTACCTTCCTGCTCCTCCTCCCTCTCCCTCCTCCCTCCTCTCCTCCCTTCTCTCTCCCTCCTTTCGTCCCTCGTCCTTATGCCTCTCTGCCCTATCCCCTCTCCCCCCTCTCCCTCTTCCCTTCTCCCTCCCCTCTCCTGTCTCCTCCTTCCCTGTTTCTGTCTCTCTCTCTTTCTCTCTTTCTCTCTCTCTCTCTCTCTCTCTCTCTCTCTCTCTCTCTCTCTCTCTATATATATATATATATATATATATATATCCAGTTTCTCGCTCTTTTTTGTTTCTCTCTCTCTCGTTCTCCCTCTCTCTCTCTCTCTCTCTCTCTCTCTCTCCCTCCCTCTCTCTCTACCTCTCTTATATGTATGTATATGTATATGTTTTTTTCTCTCTCTCTCTCTCTCTCTCTCTCTCTCTCTCGGCCTCTAATCAATCGCGCCCTTGTTCGCTCCTTCTCTCCTGGCGGTTCCTTCGTCCCTCCCCCTCCCTTCCTCCCGCTCTCCCTCGTTTTCCCCCTCCTCTTTTTGCAGGGCCCACACCAATTCCAATGGCGGGCACATGTACGCCCACGAAAGATTGTCCGCCCGTTCAGGTTTGCCCACCTGTCTAAGCCCGCCGCCCCCCGCAAAGAGAAAGAATCCCCCCAAAAAAAAGGGGTGTGATCGAAGACGAAAGGGGCGGGTATCGAGGGTGTGGGAAACTCGTTTTGAATGAGACACGGGCAAGTAAGAGCGAACAGTCTTAGAATGATTGATGTTACTGATGTTGGTGCTCCTGTTGTTGTTATTGGTGTTACTGTTGTTGCTGTTGGTGCTGATGTTGTTGCTATTGGTGCTGTTGTGTTGTTGTTGGTGGTGGTGATGTTGTTGTTGCTATTGGTGTTACTGTTGTTGCTGTTGGTGCTGTTGTTCCCTCTCTCCACCCCTACCCCCATACCCCGGGGGTGGGGGCCTGCCCCACCTGCATCAACAACAACAAAAACAACGACAACAACAACAACCACAGCAACAACAGCAACAACCACAACGACAACAATAACAACACCAACCACAACAACAACAACAACAACAACGATAACAACAACAACAACAACAACAACAACACCAACACCAACCACAACCACCACATCAACAACAACCCGAACTAAAACAAACAAAAAACGACAACACAAAGACGAACATCAATCGTGTGACCTTCATGACACGCGGGTTGTCTCGACCGGCCCTCCTCCGCATGTAGCACACGCGGCCGTCCTGGGCCACGGCGTGTATCGCCAGCGCCTGCCGCCCGAACTGGACGTGTGCGTCTTGGAAGGACCGCAGGTCCTCGCCAGGGCTGGACCTAAACGTTGTTGTTATTTTGTTTCCGTGTTGTTTTTCGTTTTGCTCTATCTGTTTTCCTGTACCTCCCTCCCCCAAACAAAAACAAAACACAGCCGAAGTCCAGCAAAACAGCGTTTAGTTCCAGCCCAGGTCCTCGCCACACCCGGCCTCGCTGGCGCATATGTAGACCTGCGTCGGGGGCTGCTGCTTTGGGCCGGCGCTGGGGCGCTGGCCGGTGCGCTGCCATGGGAGTTCCGTGGCAGCTCATGGGAGCCTCCCATAACATCGTGTCGGCTCTTGCGAATCGACACTCGTCGACGCGAGATCGGCGCTGATCGGCGCTGGATCGAGGCTCGCTGGCGCTGACCGGCGCTGAATCGGCGCTATCTCATCGACTCTCAGAAGAGAAGCCCCCCCCTCGTCCTCCTCCTCCTCCTCCTCCTCCTCCTCCTCCTCCTCCTCCTCCTCCTCCTCCTCCTCCTCCTCCTCCTCCTCCTCCTCCTCCTCCTCCTCCTGACAGTTAAATACGAATGCCCCCAATGGGGTCCGAAGGGGGCGAAAAAGGCCACCTTCGCCCTTGTCTGCTGGACAGGACCAGCGCTGGGCCACCTCGGCCCCACCGCCGGCTCCAACGGGGGGGCCAATGAAGTCTGAGACCTGGAAGTGTTGCGCGCAAGCCGTCGCCATGCGATCGCCCGCTGTCCTGGGGCGAAAGCTTTCCCTGGGTGTCCCCGGGCCCGAGTCGCTTTCTGGACATGGTCTCACGCCGTTGTCTCCATCGCCAGCTGTCGAACTCGGTCGCGCACGCGTTGCGCTCTGGCGAATTCTGACCAAGCGTCGTCTCGCTCCGAGGGGGGCTCGACCATCTCCTGCCACCCAGGGAGCCCCAGGGCGTCGTCGGAAAGGAGCTCGTGGGGCAGTCTGGGGCGGCATCCAAAAACCAATTGCAAAGGGGGAATCCCCCTCGGTGCCAGTTGCGGTTCTCGCGCGCCGTTAACTCGCTATTCAGGGAGTCCAGTTCTTCGAGACTGGTGGGAAGCTCCGAACCCGAGTCGATTTCCCCCCTGGATCCGATCCAACCCCCGCGGCGTTCGGCCCCCCCCCGTTCTGCCAGGCACAATGGGCATCCGCAAAATTCTGCAAGACCCCTCGCTGCTCTAACCCCCTGGAGAACTGGTCGTGGAATTCGGGCCCCCCGTCGGCAATCATGACATGGGGGGGGCCGAAGGGGCGCATCCAGGAAGAGACGAACCCGTACCAGACGGCGGAGGCCTTGGCGCCTGACAATCTCACGCACACTTGAAAGTTCGATCCGGTCCACCGCGTTCAAGATGGGAGAGAGAACGCTGGATAATCCCAAGTAAAACAGGTCGACGCCTAGAGTGTGATTGAAGCAGAACGCGCGGGGGAGAGCTGCTCTTCCGCGGTTGTCAGGGCCTCTCCTCTCCTCGCACTCAGTAGCACTCGAAGTTATCTCTGGTCCACCGAAGAGTTCTCGCCTCGGCGCCGCCAGCTCTCAAAGCTCGCACAATATTCCGCAACTCAGGATGCCCCATGTCAACGTGCAACTTCGCGACCAACCTCTGTTCAGCCTCGGTGACCTTCGGAGCCGTCTCCTGCACCGGCTGGCGCCGGCTCTGGCTCGTCGGGGTCAGACTCCGCCCCCTCCTCGCCCGGCTCCTCCGGCGCCTCCAGCGCCGGAAGGGCGAGAGGGGATTGGGCGTCTGGCCCCTCGGACACGCCGCGCCAGGAGGTGGGTGGCGGCGGCCGATCGCTGCTCCAAGTCTCCAAGACGGCCCTAGACATCGCCCGAACAAAACTAGGGGGTGCACTTGAGCTTTCCGAAGAAGCCGGTTCTCAACGATGATGCGTCGGTGGCCCCCGAGACATAGTTGACCCGTCAACTCCTTCTAAATCCTGGGATGGCTCGCGAATATCCCGGTGGATTTCTTGCTGCGCCCGCCCGGGTGCACCTGCAGGTCGCGCGCGCACATGTCCACCCATAGTTCCCGCGCGCTAGGCGGCCGAGCCACGGCGCCGACCACCTCAGCCATCCACGACGCGGCGAAAAGGGAGGTGCTCGAACGCGAAAAATCGGCCTCGCTGGGCCCGATACAGCGCCAGTTCCACGCACGAGGCAAGCGCCTTCAGACCCTCGGAGATCACTCGACTACGGCCCTCTGGAGTCGTCGACGCATGTCGATGTTTTTGAGAGCTGAAAAGGCGCTACATTCGGGGCTGAGCCACATTGTTTGGGGCTCGGTCCTCCGCAGACGTTCACAGCGTTCCTGAAGGCAGTGGTTTGGCCCGAGTCCCGACCCAGCTCCCCGTCGAAGCTCGGGCGATCGCTCAGGACAGCCCCGCGCCTTGCAAGCTCCGAGGAGATCTGGGGCGGCGAGAGCACCTCCACGAAGGTCGCGCGGCACCCCCCCCTCGACTCAGGGGGGGGCCCGAAGCCCTCGAACCCCTCCTCGGGACTGTGCTTTCCGTCGCAGGAAGGATCCGCTCTCTCGGAGAGGAACGGCGCCATTCTGTTTGTCATGGCCTGGGGCGCAGTTACTTCGCGATCGTCGTTAAACTGGTTGCCGTCGACCCAGCCCAGCGAACAAAGGGCGCCCCCTTCGGGGGAGAAGCATGGAAACCGCGGCGGAGGCGGCGGCTCGCCTGCGCGAGGCGGTTGCGCCAGCGGCGGTGGCGAGAGGTTCGCTGGCCCCAGCGCTGGCTTGACTCCAGCGGCGGGGGCTTCGGCAAGGCCCCGGGCGGAAGAAGCTCTGCCGCGGGCTGTCCAGGCCTCTCCGGGCGCTCCTGAGCCGCCCGCGCCGCCGCTGACTGGGCCGCCCACACTGCCGCCTGCGCCTCGCGGTGCGCCCCGGGCAACGGCCGCCGGCGGCTGCTCTCGGCCGGCCCCCGGGGTCTGTCACTCTGGGGCCTGCTCGTCGGGGCAGGAGGCATGGCGTTGCGCGCCCCCGAGCTGGACGAGGCCCTGCCGCCGCTGATCAGCGTGTTCGCGTGGCCCGGCGATCCGAGCAGGGCCCAGATCCTCTGCGCGCTGACTGGAACTGAGGGTTCAGAAATCATTGAACACTAGCCTGACCGAAATGGGTCGAGCCGAAATGTCTCCAGACCGATCGTTTAGCTCGCGCTGGTTTGATGGCCCTTGTGTTTCGAGGCTGTCCTGGTCTCGATTCGAAAAGGTCGCCCTGGTCTCGATCGCTATCCTTGATCTTGGGCCCGGTTTCCCAGCCTTCGGCGATCCGTCAGCCCCGCCCGCTAAGATCCAGACAGCGTTCCCCCCGGGCCCCCTGGCGGCGCGCTCTGACTGGCTGCCTCGCGCCGGCCGGCCCCAAGGAGTTCTCGAAAGTGAGTTCGCGCCGATCGCTTCGGCTCGACATTGAATTGCACCCCCCGGGGGCCTCCGGAAATCCGAGCCCAAAGGCCCGAACCCTGATCTTGGCGCGGTTCCTGGAGAGCCTTCGGGCCCAGAAGCGACCCAGAGATCGGACCGTGGACCCCGGGCCCCCTGAGCCCTGGAAGTCGCCCTGAACGTCCTCCTTCTTTTTGATCTCTCGAGAGGGCCCGCCGAGAGCCTTGGGGCCCCCGGCGCCGATGAGACCGATGGCGATGTAAATGCCGATGACGGCGAAACCGCGCCTCGCCACAACGCGGATGGACCCGCCCTCCGCGATCTCAAGCGGGCCGGCCCCCGCCTTCAAGCGGAGCGAGTCGCTCTTCACGAGAGGGTGCGCCTCCAGCCCGCCCTGGGACGACATCGGCTCGGAATGCAGCGGGGCGACATGTAGGCCATGCGGCGCCCGGAGGGGAGCTCGGTCAAACTCAGCCCCTGGCCGAGGCGCTCGACGATCATGGCGCCCTTCTGCAGGTGGATCGCGCGGCCCAGGAAGTCCAGCAGGTTCACGCTCAGGATTCGAGGCACATCCTCGGCCAAAGTGTCGCCTCGATCACCCCGGAGACCCCGCCCAGCGTCGACGGAAAGAGGATTGGCGCGATCGGACCCGCCGCGCCGCCAACCCCTCGGGCTGGGCGCAGCGGCTTTCCAGCGCCGGCTGGGATCACTACGCGCGCCAAGCCGATCTTCGCCATCTCGCGAGCCCCCTGGTTCAGGGAGAGGCGGCACACCAGGTCGATGCTGGCGCCAGGGCCAACCAGCCCCTGTGATGGGCGGGTAGCGAAGTGGACCTCGCCCAAATGCTCGCGCACCTCCTTCAGCGCGCCCGGCATGTCCAGAGAGGGCTCCTCGTTCAGACAGGCGAAGGTGCAGGGCGCCAGCTGACGATCAACTCGAGCTCCACTGGCCTTCTTCCGACATTCCCGACCGAGACCAGTGGCCGCGCTCGTCACTGATGCGACACCGGGTGACCTTGATGACCTCCTCGATCGGCATGCCAGCGTACTTGGCCTTCCGTTGCGTCTGGCCACGCCCTTTGCCTTTTGCCCGGCCACCGCGGCCTCCGCCGCTGGCAAGTGGAGGAGGTGGGGCCCTGTCGCGAGCTCCCGGTAGTTGATCTGTGCCGCCCCCATGGAACTCGCGATCACGTTTGGCTGCCCGCTTCAGATCCTCGTTCTCTTTCCAGGTGCGCCGTTTCACTCATGCCAGAAATGTCTCAGCACCCTCTTCGTCTAGGTCCAGCTCCTCCAATTCAGCCAGCACCATCGAAATGTCCGCCGTTGACGAGAGATCGTCGGCATCCTCGCCCGAAGAGGCTTGCTCCAGGTTCCCATCGACGTCTTCCCTCTGGTCTGCCTCGGCCTGGCCTGGACCCGACGAGGAGGAAGGAAAGAAATGAGAGGGATCTGACAACAGCCTGCCGTCGGCCTCTGGGCCTTCGGTCGGAAACGAGGCGAGGATGCCAGACCTACTTGGAAGAAGGCGCTCAAAAGTGATGTAGTCGAGCTGGCTCAACGCCCAGCACACGCCATTGAACTGCAAGTCGCCGGGGGTCAAGGCGCGGAGGTTCTGCATCCCCTGCCCAGACAGTGACGCGCTTTCCTCCATCATGAAACCCTTCAGCTTGTCCGAAATCCACAAGTCGCCCCCCTCGCCCTCACAGAATTGGCGTTCACGACGGTCCAAGTAGGCCTGCAAGCTCTCCTGGAGCTCGCGGGTGCTCTCAAACAGCGCTCGGCGTCCACTGCGTAAAAGTGAAGCCACTCGATCATTGAAGTAGGAAGGCGCTTTGAATAGCCTTTCAATGACCGGTGGGTAATCAGGCTGATGTATCGGCGTGTGCACGCTTTGCTGTCCAACTCCGTCTCTCTCGGCGCGGTGCCTCCCGGCATGCGCACTTCGCTCCCGCAGCTGCTTGCTCGGTTCTCTTCTGTCGTGGCCCCAGCTCCGCACCGAGAGGAGACACACGTCGGGCGGGCCCAAGACCGGGATGGATCGCTCCAAAGCGTTCCAGTACGCCCACACAATGCTCCGCAACGCTCTGGAGCAGGGCGAGACCTAAACGTTGTCCTTTGTTTTGCTTTCGTTCTGTGTTTCCTTTTGCTTTTGCCGTGCGCCCGCCCGTGCCGTCTCCCCAATTAGTGTTTCGCGCGCCCCGCCTAGCTCTTAACCGGAAGAGGCCCGCTCTCGACCCGCCGACCAAACAAGTGCTTCCTTCTGCTATACCCGTTTTGTCCTGCACCTCCTGACGAACGAACAAAACACACCCATACCCATAAGGGGGTAGTTGGGAGGAGGACTGGCTATGGGTATGGGTGCGGGTTGTCGGACCCTAGGGAACGCTCCCGTTCGAGAGGGGATACCCATCCGACAACACGCACCCATAGCCCTTTCCGACCCCCCTATGGGTATGGGTGTGTGTGTTGTTGGTTCGTCACCTCCCTGCAGACGACAAACATAACACCGTTCTGCTCCGCTCTGGCGCGGCTCA